>JAFBJR010000258.1:3845557-3991166 GCA_016785285.1 Brachirus orientalis | reverse complement strand
ATGGAAAAGCCTAGGTACAACACCAGAACCACAACTGAGTATCATCTCAAAGCTATTTCCTGCTTCTATGATGAGGCTTATTCTTTATCTACAATGATCACTATCATGGTCATTTGCTACTGTAATTAAACAGAGAAGCAGCACAATAATATTACAATAATATTTTTTAAACTTAAAGATGCTATTAAATGATAGTATAAATGATATTTGACATATCAATTGTAAATATACTATGTGATTTAAAATTTAAGCTGTGTTTTCTTTTTATTTCTATGTCAGATTTTGACTTAAATTGGAGAACTGGGGCACAGACTCAAGACTGACTCAGACTGTAATTTCAAACACATAGGACTTGAGTCAGGTTCCACATGGACTTAATTCAGATTTAACTCAAACTTTTCTTTGGTAACTTGTGACTTGAGGACTTGGGACTTGAAATCGAGCATTGAGGACTCATTGCACCACTGCTATTTAGGCACAGAGATTATTTATCATAAACACAGTTTCCACATCAGCCAGCACAGAGCTTCTTCTTTCATACTGAGCAGCACTGCCATGACTACCTCAATGAATGATATGGGCTTCATGGTGACACTGTGCTCGCCTGTGTCAGTAATGTTCAAAGTGGGCCTCAGGTTCACTATGAGGTGTGTCAGGGGCAGCAGCCCTAACAGGTACACAAACATGTTGAGCATATGAGCCTTGCTTCCATAAGCATCCCTGTGAATTAAGATAAAGAAGGGGACATTCATGTTTTAGTTTTGGCATTAGAAGAACGACATTCAGAGTAGATACCCTTCAATCAGATTAGCAGTCAGCATATTAAAAAGCAAACTATTAATCTTGAGGATTTAAACATCCAGTACTCACCACTTCATTGCCAGGTACTTTTTGGAAACAGGGTGGTTTAGTAGATTAAGTCGGTTGTACTTCACCATTGCCTACAGAAACGGTTACAGAAATACAATTCACTCTTAAGCCTATTGTATTATGGATCGCAGACTGATTAGTGTTGGATTACATCATTGGGCTATAACAATGCAGTTAGGTGTTTTTAAAATTTGGTGGAAGGAAAAGATATCAAGTACAGTTTCACCGTTAAAATGAATCTGTCTTTTCTCTTGAGAGCACATGATTAGTGCCTTTTCGATTATAATCAAATTATAAAGGAGAAAATAAAATTCACTTACATTGAGTGCAGTTAGTGGCTGGTACTCAGACTTGAAAGCCGACTTCTTCAATGCAATGGGAGATTGAAGCCACTTGAAACTATATTCAATCTACAACACATTGTTTTAAAACTGTTATAATTTGTTGTCAAGTGCATGCAGTGCATTGTAAAATATATTAACATTGTAGATGTGTTGCAGTTAACCCTTACATGGTAGTCAGGACTGTTTTGGTCATCATCAGATTCCAAAACACAATGGTCCAATAGGTGCTATTAAGGAAAATAGAAAATCCCAATGACACAGTGTATACAGTTTAAACAACTTACATCAGAAATATTTATGATCACTACTGTAAACACATTATATGACTTTTTTTTGTCTTAGATGCAAACCTTGTAGCTCTCAGGCAGAAACTCAATCATGTCTAAAATGGGACATTTCTGATTTGTGCCAGGTTGGAACAGTGTCACACAATCGGCACACCTGGAAAATAAAATACAGAAAGCAGTCAGAAAATGTATTTGTCTCTGATATCCTCAAAATACTCTGAACCTAGTGTGTTACAATGTAACTGTTGTTCAGGGGTTTTGATTTTGTTTTAAGTCAAACTTGCAAAGGACATTTTCTATTTGATGAAAAGTTAATGAGCAGTTGGAATTTAGACAGAACAGATACACTGTTTTACAAATTCAAGGCACAAAAAAATGCTGTTTAAATTTTCTTTTTTTTTCCAGTATGCCTACTATTCATAACATACCTGTCACTGTCAATTACAGCATTGACCACATCTTTTCTTGCGTTCTGAATAGCTTCATGCAGAAATGAAGTGTTATTCTTGTTTAAGAGAATCAATGCTCCCCGAGACAACATCAGCTTGACTGCAGCCACATGTCCCATTTTCGCTGCGATATGGAGTGCAGTGTTCTAGTAAATCAATATATAGGAGACAGACATGATTTATTATAGTACACTAATTAATGTTTTATTTAATGTGACCTGTACAGTATTTATATCTCACAGTGTTCAAGAAAGCTATTTTAATCCATTAATTGCAGGAAAAAGTCTATAGGATCAAAATATCCATCTCAAATTGGTATAAAATAGATTTGTCTATGGGTGATTTGCAAAATTAATTATAATGCATACCCCATCCTCATCTGTTTTATCCAGTAGCTTGGGGTTGGCTGATAGGATAATGTCCATAGTCTGTGTGTATCCTTCAGATGCAGCATGGTGCAGACAAGTCCAGCCCTTATAATCACTAAAGAAAAGATAAAACCAAGAAACAGAAATCAGTCCCACATTCGAGAACTGTATACATATGTGAGTACTGCAGGTGTAGCTTGGGTTAAGTGAACAATCAAATCAAATAATTATGAATTAATGGTTTGGGAAAGTTTGTTTCTCATGAAAAATAATTTCTCTTCACCTTCCACTGCCGCTGCCCTTGGACTTCCGTAGTTCATTGAGGTGAACTACTGCATTTCCTCAGACAGACAGTTAAAATGTGTTAAAATGCAACCAAAGCAGGGTTTGGTTGCATTTTAACACATTTAAATAAATGCAAAAACAAACAGCTGAGATTTTAGTTTTTGGCCTTGCTGCCCTGCCCTCTCAATATCTTATTACAATCTTTATATTGACTCAATATTGAAATTTTCTCTGTGTTATACTTGAGTCTTGATTCACCTGTGAAAGAGAGCTCCTTTGCGCAACAACAAGTCCACCACCTTGGCGTGTCCCCCTCTTGAAGCCAAATGAAGTGGTGTCAGGCCTCGCTCATCACCTTCATTTAGCAGACGAGAGTCTGTGATGGTCTCCAGTAATCGCTGACAGGTATTGATCCGCCCATACCTTAACAGGAAGATGGACAATGAGAGGAACCGTTATCAATAATATGATCTGTTGAACTCCATTATGGAAATGCTTCTTGTGCAAGATCCATAGCAATGTTCCTCCTCTTTATCTAGACTCTTGCTCAATGACACTTAAGGTTTCTGTTACAGGGCTTGGACCTGCAGGTTTGATGTAGATAAAAAGTTTGGCAAGTGTAAGAGAAAAATTGTGCTGCAACCTGCAAGAAGACATAACCTGAACACTTACTTGCACTATGATTTCTCCTCATTTTCCAGCCTTTTACGAAAGGTCAGCAGCACTGTGTCTGTGCCATTGGACAGGCGGAGACAGAGAATGAGGTGTCTACATGAGCTTTAAGTATGATATCATGGCATGGCCTTTAATTGTCCTTTTGGTCTAATAAAGTGGGTGTGCATGATAGAGAAATCAATAGCAATAATGCTGAATGTCCTCTCATTTCACACTATTGGTGACATCTCGTCACACGAGCTAATTGAATTCTATTGTGGTGACAAGTTCTTTAGGTCACTGCATGATAGGTATGATTAATCTTCAAAGGGAGGAGGAGCACTGCAGTGTAGAGAAATGTTTCAAAGGATAAAAACAACACAGCAACACAACTTTCCATTGTACTGTATTTATGGTCAGTGGCAGTCCTTTGATCAGATTTAATTCTAAATAACTTTTAGTCAAACCTAACTCACATCAGTATTGTTTAGTTCAGTGGTTTGGAAAATCACACCCTTTGGGACCAATTGCACTTACTGAGCTGCAAAGTGCAAGGCAGACTTCTTGTCCTTGGACTTGTATGTGAGGCCAAGCTGCCCCGAGAGGCCCAGCATGTTCTTCACCGATTCATGGATACCCAGTCTGCAAGCGTAGTGGAGTGGGGTGCAGCCATCATTATCCTCACAGTTCAGCAATGCTTTCACGCTGCTATGCTAGAGTTAAACACATTATGAGCACATTGTATGGACAATACAATTATATAGTGAACGGTGCACAAATGACTTGGGTACGCTGCAGCAGTTGAATGTGCTATTTTATGGTACCAGTGTATACAAACCCACACACATAAATGGACGAGTCATATTACCAAATATTTTTGAAGGCCTATGATTTCAGGTAATCAACCTAATCAGCTGAAAATGAACACATGCAGCTAAGACTTGAAGAAAAATAACAATGGACAGTACAGAAATTAAATTCCAATATCTTGATGCATCTTAATCTAAACAGCGTACGGCGAATTGAAAGAGCTACAAATCACAACATCGATCATTGGTACCTGCAGGATTTCTTCTGGGAGATTCTTTAGACCCTTGGGCTGCAGAATAGCCAGGTGAAGGAAGTTACAACCCCCTCTGTCTCTTACATTTACATTTGCCCCTAAAGGGATATAAACACAAAGGTGTACAGTCTGTATTCTCATAAATTGGAGCATTATTAATAGTGAAATACAAAACTGTTGCTCACCTTTTGACAGCAACAGAGAAACAGTTTTCCAGGCTCCACAGCTTGTCGCCAGCAGCAAAGGAGTATTTCCTTTACAGTCAGTGCTGTTTAGATCTGCACCCTGGGTACACGGTACATTTTCAGAACATTTCTACACTAGTCAGATTCACAGCTGTAATTATTACAAAAAAAGTGGGAAAATAAAAAAATAATGTTTAATGTGAGATGTGTACAGCTATTGAAAAGAAATGGCTTTCAAACATATCCAGTACATTTTGATGATTTGTTTGATTTTGTTATTTTCAAAAACGTGCATCAATTGAAGAGACCATCACATTATTCCCTAAAACCTGTAAACTGCATTTGGCCATTATGGCTTCACAATCTGGTTAGGGCAGCCATCCTACAGACACATTTCCAGTCTTTAGGATCATCTACCGACACCTTTTTTCCAGCCTCTTCAATCTCCTCCATTTTCCCCGTTTACCCCAGTCGTTTGAGGCAGATGGCTACACTTTCTTGAGTGTGGTTTTCTTCCTGTTAAAAATAAGGTGTTTTTTTCTCTCTCCACTGCTGCCAAGTGCTTGCTCGTTGTGTAAACTGTTGGTTGTTTTGTCCTCTCTATTGTAAGGTCTTGGGCCATTTTTTTCTTTTCTTTCTTTTTTTTTTGTGTATTTCTAAAACCAAAACACAAGATCAACATTGTAATGAACTGATTGAACATGTGTTTATCTGCTCTAATATAAGCTGCAATATGAAGTACTAACTCTGTGTGGGAGACGATCTGAGATGCTGTCAAAGTTTGGGATAACATTAGCAGCTTTATGTCATTCTTTACTAAAGTTTACGAAGCTTATGAACCAGCATACAAGGCTTGAATAAAACTGATCTTATCTGTGATATTTTTATTATCACTAATAATATACATAATATACATAATATAACAAGACTGATTCCATATTTCTTAAAGTTAAATAGTCAGCCCTATGTTATGTGTTATCAGGTATATGTCTAGGAAGCTTTTATGAATCTGGTCAATAGACTACTTGTCCCGAAATAGCCTATACATACTTTCTTTCTTTCAGTCTACTTAAAACAAAGAACAAAACAACAACAACATAACCTATAATGCTTAGTGAAATGGAATCACCAAGTCAAAAAAGGCTTGGTAGTAAATGGCACTGAATTAATCTCCTTTTGGTGCCAGGAGATGTAACTCCCTGTGGGCTATTTCAAAGACACAAAGACAAACAAATCTTTGCAGTGTTTGCCCAATGAATGAGTTGACAGGAGATAAACTTGGACCCCAGTGTTTTTCCCTAGCAACACACTTGTGTTTATATTGGGCTATAGAGTGTAGTAAGTGGTGACAGACTGCCTGCAAGGAACAGGAAGTTCTATTAACCTCTCCTGAACTAAGAGAGGTGTTTAAAATTATAGGTAGTTTAGTTACTGGCAATCAAACAAAAGGCACAGAATTCTAAGAAAGACCTGATCACTGTGTGGAATATGCAGTGAAACAATGCATCAAACAATTGATGCAAAATTTGTTGATGCGCAGTTTAATTTGTGAGTTGAAAGTAACCTATGCACAACAGCTGTGGGGTGTGTGCAGTGAGCGAGTGAGACAGGAAGCAAGAGAGATTGTGTGTGTATGTGTGTCTTGTTTACCAATGAAATGAGGTACTCTGCCAGCTCTGTGTGGTCAAATACTGTAGCCCTGGAAATTTAAACACAGTACACGTGTATAATCATCATGACTCGTGAGTTTTACATTGTCTGATTATGAATAAGAACAATCTAATTCTTCTTTTTCAAAGCATGACATAGCAACTAGATTTACCATCTCCTAGTTAAGGAAAGCAATGATTCACTTCAGTACTCCAATTTAATAACCCTTTCCTGGTATTCTGAATCAAGAGACTTAAGTAGAGGACATATTCTTTTTCTGGTGAAATCTGCAAACCACATACAGTATAATGCTGAGTACTACAGTATATAGTGGGTGAAAATGAGAATGAACTCAGCAGTACAGTATTTGGTTGCATAAAACTTAGTATAGTATGTCCAGTATGGACTAGACAATCATTGAGAGCCTTTGCAGTTGCATAATGTGTTTAATCAACAATATATATGCCATGTAATCCTTTTAATGTAGACCATTTCCTTTTCCATTTTCACATACGTAGGTGTCATGACCACGTGGAGGAGAGCCTAATTTATTCAGTATGTGTCCTTCACTGAACTGAAAACCATTTGATGTGCTTCTAGGCAGTATATTTTGGACTTTTGGACTTTGGGTTTTTAAAGATCAAGTTTGAATTATCACTTAGGACTGTACTAGAGTTGTAGTGTCTTACTGTAACTACTTGGGGGTACATCTTAGTTTGTATAATTCACAGAACTATTTCTGTGAAAATGCCTGTGAAAAATGTAACTAAGCCAATTGGTATGGCGACTGAAAAATTACTATATGATTTTAATCAAAACAAATTGGGATCTTGTGATTCTGTATCAAATTCATTCAAGTAATCAGTGGAGATGTCCAACCCTATTGGCTGTAAGTTTCACAATAATGGCCTATCGGAGCCAAACAAAGACATAGTCAGCATGTCAATCCATTTAATTAAATAAAAAAATAAAAAGAATGCCACTAGACATAACTAGAGTCACTGAACTACTCCCACCTGTGTAGAGGCGTCTGATATGCCCCATCAGTCAGATTGATGATGTCCTCCACGTGGTCAATGGAGGACAGCATCAGTTTGACCACATCAGTGGCGCCCTGAGTGCAGGCCAAATGTAGAGGTGTGGACCTGTCATTCTGAACAGCAACAAACGTACTATCAGAAATGAAATACAGATACTGACAAGTGCATCAAACATGTTATTTGCTCTATAAATTCATACTGAGTTTGACAGAGCAGATCGTAAAGTCACAGAGAGAAAATGGCATGCAAACACATACGGTACATTTAAAATTCTTCCTTCCATGTTTTTTGCATTGGCAAACTATATCCCAGTCTTGCTGGTTGAACACTGAGGACTGTAAAACAAACCTTTAATAAGATAACTAGGATCAGCTGAAGGAGGCCAGTGACCACTCCACTCAGCCCCATAATGTAACTGGAAATAATTTGTATCAGTTGAGCCAGCTGAAGCTATTATACTTCTCACTACTCCTGTTGTATCTTGGACACTAGCCCAGGAATATAGACACAACCATCACTCCCACATGAGCATGATTACACTTATATGCTCTAACAGTGCATATAAGTGTATAAATAACAATCCAAATCGGATAAAGAAAAAAAAAATAAGTGAAAACTATGTTATTTCCTGCACTTCTTGATGCCAGCTTCAGCTTTACTAAGGTGTAAACCAACATACATGCCACCAGTACCTGTTGCTGGTCAATTCTGCCACCACTAGCAATGCAGAGGCTGATGACATCAATATTCCCACCACGAACAGCCAGATGAAGGGGACTGCTCTTGGACTTGTCTAAATAGTTGATGTGGGCTGTAATTGAATGGCCAATCTCTTCTCCTACAGAGAGAGAAAAAAAACAGTTTCTCAGTTGTGAATAATATACTGAATTCATGCATACCCCATAATAAAAGTTTCTTAGTTAATATTTGTTGGCATAATGATACAATATTCGTTTTATTGCTAACTAACAAGATAATTTCAATTGTAGGGTATTCTATTTTACTTTAATATTAGATTCTTATTTTTTTTATTGTAAAATTAAGTAATTAGTAACTCTGTCCCTACATGGTGGGCTGTAAATTCCCAAACTGCACAACAACCCATTTCCGTTTTTCTATATCTCAGAAAAAAACAAATATTGTCCGCTCTACAATACATGTAGACTTAACAATACTCCCACTGTGGAAAACACCGTCAAACTGTGGCATCTGGCCTGAAGTAGCATTAGAATTTTTCTGCAAAATGTCTCTGCAGGCTAAGGTGAATTATCTATCACCCTAATGTGCAGTATGGCCTTGTAAAACTTTTTCAGTAATGTCAGCACTTTCAGTTTCTGATGAATGATCATTCCGTTTGTCATACCGGTCTTCAGGATCACATCCATTGCTTTCTTTGCACCTGCAAAGGCAGCTGCGTGGATGGGAAAGTGACCAAGCCTGTTCTGATGGCAGAGCCGCGCTCCATGGCTTAACTGTGACAGATCGGAGAATGGATGGGGAGAAAGACAAACAGAGACAAGTCTTTGTCAGAGACTAAGCTACAGTGGGCTGACACTTAAAAAGCTCCGTGTGATAGAGATGACCAGTTTTACTGGTGCAGGTACAAACACCTGAACATGGCTGAATAAATGCATGTGTGCAAAAACGTTGGACATACCAGTATCTTTAGAGCCTCACAGTTATTGACGGAGCAGGCCAGCATCATTGGAGTGTTCTCAAGGTCTCCCTCCAGATTACTGTCTGTAGCACTGTAAGACAGTAGCAGCTGCAGGAGGCAGAAAGTAAGAACTAAACTGAGCTTATACACATGTACCATCTATCTATGTGAATGCATGTAGTATATTCATCTTCCATCATGTGTCAAACTCAAACTGCACGAAAACACATACACATATGCATACTGTGTCAGTTTGTGGACAACAGCCAGATGCTACCAGGGTGACACTACAAGGTCTTTCTAAGCAGACTGTTGAGTCAGGTTTTGCAGACTGCAGTGACTGCACGCAGTGACAAGTTCATGTGGGGTAAAAGCTGTGATGTGATAATATAACAATTTAACATCTTTCTCCAGAGAGTAGGAAAATGAGATGTGGAAAAACAATACAATACATTCAGCAGCAGTATTTGCCACTGAGCACTGAGAAAAAAAGGTTGTACCCGATTTAGTGCCGATTATCTATGATGGATCAGGATGTGTAGGTTGTTTTTCCCTGATTTGTTTGTTATATGTACCGTTTGTTTAATAGTACATATGAATATGGTCACAGGGGAAGAGAGTGTCAAAATGACATTTGACATTTAAGTTTAAAGACATACCGTAAATAATGGGAAGGTCTCAAAAAGTTTGCTCTTTACACAGTTTAGTTTGGATCTGTTAAGTTTTTTTGTGATGACCCAGAAGTTGAATGTTTCCTTGTAATTAAAAATTGTTAAAAATGTATGCACTCCTTTCTTCGTTTGTTGATTCATTCATTCATTCATTTTAAAATTATGGGGGTGTGCTGGTAACTTGAATGTCATATTTAAACTCTAAATGTCTGATCTTCATTACACCTTAGGCTATGTAAAAATATGTACACACACACACACACACACAAACACACACACACCAGATTAATGGATGACGTGTGGGATTCTGCAATGACTTTGCACAACAATACCAGAAGAAAGACATTGCTGCTGTATTTCAGCTGGGTAATTTCAGCTTATTCACCTCCACCAGATTGTTATATCCACGGTTGACAGCCAGGTGCAGAGGGGACATAAGGGCCATGTTCAGGATGTTGGGGTTGGCCCCCAGGTCCATAAGAGCCCTGCAACTCTCCGCCTTGTTCTTCTCGACTGCCCAGTGTAAGGGCGTACTGCCCTGCTCATCACAGCTGTTCAGCTCTACGTACACAGAGGACATACACACACAAATACATAAAAATGTGTGTACCGCAGCCTCTTATACAAGCCTGATACAAATGAAACGAACTGGTCCCTACTGTAAGTTAAAGCAAACTTATGGTGATTCCCTACACACACATTTTACCTGTGCTGGACTGCATCATATGATCGATGACTCAGGCATGCTTACCCTCTGAGTCTATGACATTGATGATGAATTGGATGAGGGTGACGTGGCCCCCTGCGGCAGCATGATGAAGGGGACTAGCTCCACATTCATCTTTCTCATTCAGGACATTGGGGCTCTTCCGCACCAGGTTCTCCAGGAGAGCTAAGTCACCCTTCTCTGCCAACTAGATGGTAATAAGAAGATTAAGAGAAGTTGCCAGATTACAAAATCCAAGAAGATACTAATAGTGAGTATTTAGGCCAGAAGCTATTATACTCTAGATATCAGTTTGAATTAAATTCTGCACTGGACCCAAGTAATATTATATACAAGACTTTTCATTTTGTGTTTTTAGACTTTCATTAAGGTTACACTGAGAATAGTGCTACATAGAAACACTATGTTGTTGATATACCATATGTAAAGTACAGGAGTCGCTTTCCAGTATAAGCACATTTAATGTCAGCTTCACCTCAAATATATTTAGGTTGGCCAGGGCTGGATCGTCTTCTTCTATCACATATGTATAACAGCTGTTTTGTCGAGTCGCCTCCTTGCTGAAGTTCATCGCTTAAAAGAAACTCAGTGGAGATGAGACCTCATGAAGAGTGAAAGCAGTGGCACGTGTCCAGAGTCAACCACGTCCTGTATGAACAAACAATGTACACGAAAGATAAAACAGAGAAATGTTACCTCTGCTCTAATCAAGTCATGTGCAGTGAGTAACTGTTTTACGTGCAAGAAAAACATGGAGTGATATGTGATGGAGATGGAAAATGATGCCTCAGACCATGCAGGTATTACATGGGTACTAATGACTTTGACTGTACCCAGAAGGGCATTCAGACCTGCTGAGTTTTGGAGGGTGAAACCCTTCTGTTGAAGATTGCAATTATGTTCTTCACAGCTGGGGGAAACTTGTTTGAATGTGTCCCACGTGTCCTTGCGTGACCCTCTGTGAGCAAATGTGAGAATGACCTTGTAATTATTTTTGTGTAAGGCCCCTCGCTCATATCAAAATGCCAAACACAGTGTGGTATTTTTGGTGGGTAAATTGATGAATTTTAACTGGAAATCCCTTCAACCTTGTGCAGTCAGATTTTTGATGGTGTATATTATGATTGAACAACATTGTTTCCCAGGTCAAAACAGTTGCACTATGAATAATATTTAAAGTGAAATTCTGTACAACTGTTTTCAAACATTTAAGCTACCTCACAGGTCAGTTCACCTGGATGGACATTCTAAACGGTCCTTTACTTCAAGGTGTGCAAAATGACTCTTCTGTTGAGAGACCAATAATTACCTTAAACATTTGTGAACTGTGGTCACCATTGAAATTGATTTAATTTACCCTTTCTCAAGCAGCTCTAGAAATTCATAATAGGTTGTTCAGAAGAACAAAATAAGCATAAAATTAAAGTGTAGCTCTTTCTATTTGATTTTCTGGTAACTGCATCAGGATTTGCCCTGTATGCACCATATGATAGGTGTACATACAGTTATAGGTTGGAGTAATATACGGTATGTAACATTTCACTCTAAGAAGACCCAAAATGCCATATGATATTGTTGACTGCTTTTTGGTTATAAGATATCAAGGACAATTTCCATTATGATCCATCTATGATCCATTATGATCCATCAGTGATTAAGTACTTTTAATTCTTGGATGAGGCTTGCACTTAAGTTGTGACCACAATGTAAAATAAATGTGAGTTACGATTAATGTCTCCACTGCATCTCACCGCCATACCTTACATTTCACATCCTCTTATAGAACTAAAAAGAGTGAGTTTAACAGTGAAGCCTCATTTTCTTCTAATTTAGTGGCTATGATAATGATCCAACCTCCCCCTCATTTCCGAGCAGTAGAGTTGACTGTCATTGGTCTTGTAATTGAGACTGCCACTGATCTGTTTGCAGAAGCCAAGTGTGCAGGAAGTGCACTAATGGGCACCGGTAAACAAATTACCCAGAGACAAGTAAAAAATAGAGACAAGATAAAATTGCATTTAATAGTGACCCAATATGAAGACAATGTACTTTCTTAGTGAAGTCTTTCAAATTAAACATTTGCTGGTAAAATTAAAGTGGAAGAAATTAATTACCATGGAATATCCTCAATCACCTGTCAAAGGTATGACAATACACAGACTGATAAGTACAAGAAAACCACAGCAAAATAGCAAAAATCTTAGTCAACTTGACAAAGTTGAATATTAGTTTATGACTTTTAGAGATTATGAAAGTTAACATATACATTAACCAAATTATTAACTGTAATGAATAAATAGCATATTTATTGATGATTTTGATGGCTTTTTTTTTTTTTTTTTTTGCTGTGGTGTGCTCACAAGTGCACACTTGTTGAATGTAACACACACTCCATCAAATACTTTACTTTAAGGTGAACATTTTAAGCAAAATGCAAATTAAAACTTTTGAACTCTAAGATATTTTCCTCAACAAACTCGAAGACTCGTCAAGTCAACAACTTTTATTGAGCCTTCATAAATTTGCATCAAATTTCAAACCTTAAAGACAGAGTTAAAGACATGATGTACTTACGGTATTTGTGTGATGTTGCTGCTGAGCTGAGCAATCTGGAAGCTCTCTTCACCACCGCCTTTAAATACTGTGGGGAGTGAACAATTTCCCAGTCTGGTTTCTAATGCAGGCAAAATGCTGCCCCCTGTGATTTTCATGATGTTTTCACAGAGGAGAAGATGAGCCCATGTTGAAATGTGATTACTTACACTGATAACTGATGTCTGCTTCACACTAAGCTAATTTCTGTGGATGCTTCGTATCATATTTAGAAGAAATACGGTCTTTCCTCTGATACACAGTTGGCTTATGTCCAAACCTGGCACTTTCTTTTACACTGATGGAAGCAGAGAATGTGTTCATATCCAGAACAGTCTTTTCAATCATTTTAAGTTTCCAGTCCTGTCCTTAATATCGGTCACATTTGATTTGATGTCAGGCAGTTCACCCTGACATTTAAACAAACCAAAGAAGCAGTGTGACCACCCAGCTGCTTATAATACACTGTATACCATTAATTACACTGTTACGTTGTAGGAGAAATCTATTTGTTTTGCTGCCTGTGTTCTGAGACAAGGTCTGCTCTGCTGCATATGCTTTTGATAATAGAGTGAAGGCAACCTCTGAAACCTTCATGTTGATCACTGGGATTAAGGAATATTCCTAAGGGAATCTTTATCAGGCAGGATTATCAGATAAGGTATATCATTAACTAAGGATTATACTAGAATTTGTACCAGCGTTATTATCAAGGGAATGAGTCAGACTGGCTTTTGACTACACAAAGTGGATATTCTATCTGCCCTGTCAGGAGTACAGCTTTTTAAACCTTTGGTACTTTAGAAAAAAAAAAACAGAAAACTATATGAAGTAAATGAGCCACTCATCAGGAAGAAAAAAAAGCATAGTTTAACACATACACAACAGTAGTGGCTGTAACAGCAGTGGCCTGTCAGTTATTTGTATACCAACTGCTTTTGTGGAAAATGTATTAAGATAATGAGCAACTTGTTGCCTGTTCATGTTTCAGGCGACTTGTTCACTGTACATATATTTAATCATAGATTTAATCACTCACTTTTACAGAAAGAAGGTCATAAGCTTCATTCTAATTTGCTGTAAAATAATGGTGTTGCTTATGCATTAATGCATCGCAAAAATTAACATAAAAAGGTGTTTACAATGTTTTTTCTTTAAAAGGGAACAATATCCGCTAGTAATTAAGTATTTGTATGAGGTTATATTGGTACTTTTGATAGGTATGGGTATTTGAATGCTCATGGTACCAAAGGCTGAGTGGTGATGCTCACTACTTGTCATGATTATGTAATACTTTTAGTGCAGCCACTAGCACAATGTATTCACATTGAACCGACTCACATGTACTGGTTGGCCTGGTTCAAGAATGAAAGAATGGTTCAAGAGATTCTTCTGAGACTTGGGTACTATCTAAGATGGTACTACCACCCCTTCGTAGTACTTTGTAGAGATAAAACAATCATATATCTAAGCACTAGGTTGCTTTGTGAAATGGAGATTTGAGAAAACTTGAGAAACTTACAAAATATAGAATATTTACTGAATATAATTTATACTACCCGATTTCATTTCTGAAATGAAACCTTATTATAAGATATTTGCAGCTGTCCATGCAGGACTGATTTATTGCTGTTGTGTTATAATCAAGGAACCAGTAAATCCATAAACAAGAAAAGAAAATTATAAATTGTATTAAATAACCTTTAGGTTTGTTGCTGAACAACAAAGTACAAAACTATCCGTCACAATAAATGTCACAGGTATGCTTTGCTAAGAGCCAGAGCTACCAACTGTAATGGCTCAAGACTAATATTTGCCCGGATATTGTTCTCATGAGTTTATCTATGAGAGGTCTCATTTTAATATTTACAGAACGCCATGCATGAGGCAAAAGCAGAAAGGTTTTACAAAGCGAGTATTATGTTTCCAGCTGAGCTGAATTGCCTGCATCAGGCTGCATTACACATATATAAACACAAGAGATACCTGCGGCACAATAGGAGATGAGTTTGTTTTGGAAATAAGTGGCGGGGACTATCTCTATGGCACATAGATAGATAGATATAAGGGTTGAGAAAAATTATTTTCAGGGCTTGCCTTTGAGTGTTTCCAAATGTATAATGGACATAAAACAATGATATGATTAAGCTGTTGTTTCATTTGGCACAGAGAAGAGGGTTTAGCAGTAGAGTAATGCCTATGTCAAGCAGCTCCACTGCATCTGTCCAAGGAAATCCCAAGCTGTTACTGAGGTCTGGTGGTGGAAGGGTGCATGGAGATGGAATTTAATTTTTACCATTACAGCACACTGTAAAAATCCCCACTGCATTAATAAAAGTAATTTCCTCCATGTCTCCCCATATGCTTACCCCTGCATATGATTATATAGTATTATTACACCTTAATACTTTATTCCCTGTTATACTCGGTGCCCTGATTTAAATGTTGAGCATTTTGTTGGGAGCAGAGCATTCAGGAAAAACAGAGGCGGATTTAAATAAAGCATGTCACTTACACAAGCTATTATAAGTAGCGAAGCCTCTTATTGGTTTTCAGAGTGTAAAAAGGACAGGTTTAACTTGTTGCTCTCCACAAAAGTGGCCAAGAGCAGCAATATGCAGAGTGCATTAACTGCTTGGATGTCAATCAGATGTTCACAATGATTCTAAGTGATGCTAGTGTGTGTGGGTGTGTGGTTGTAACATGTGACATTGCGTTGGTGTGCTATAACTTATAAATGAGGTTACCTAAGAGTGGCAGCGTCCTTTTGGGACTGACGTGGCTTCCGGACTGCTTTCTGACACTTTTTATTTATTCGCTGCTGAAAATGCAATCAGCATGTTTGAATTTGAATCTGAAATCAGTGAAGTATCAAAAAAAAATAAATAAAAGTCACTTCCCCATTGAATCAAGCATCCTGAACTTACATAGGTTTTGTAATGTTACGCTCATTATCCCTCCTGCCAGTGACAAGCCTTTCAGACAGTTTAATCATTTGAAAATGAGGAACATGTTTCCACAGGGAATCTCTTTAGTCATACCAGGGATTAAATTCTTTGTGAGCATGGAATTAAGAGTTCACAGACAGGCTTTAATAAAATATGGAGTTATGCCAAAGGGACATATTAAAATGATTTCCTTTACTAAAAGAAAAAAAAAATGTATGAGATTAAATTTCACTTGAGACATCCTGAAATTATTGCTGAGAATTATTCTGTCTTTGTCACACCACAATTAACCTAGTAGTCAATCAATCACATCTAATGTAAGCCTTATAACATTTCTGTCCATAATTTCTTTTTAAGGTAGTTATTTATGACATATTCTCTGAAAAGTTTTTATTTGTTTTATTTGTGAGCATGTTTTATTCATTTAAATCAATTTTTCTTTGCCCTCGTTTGGTTGTAATTTTGACAGCAAACAGAAGACTTAGACTTAGACTTAGACTGCACTTTATTGATCCCTTTGGGATGCCCCCTCCAGGAAATTGAATTTCCAGGTGCATACAGTGAAAAGAATACAATATAAGATAATAGATTCTTATCTAAATATATAAAGTAAACAGTAAACATTAACAGTTTAAATAAAATACTGCACTTAAACGATTGATGGGGTTATTGCACAAAGAAGGAAAGAGTGTCCAGATTATTATTGTACAGTGAGTTCTCTTAACTCTATTTCCTCCTCCCCCCAAGTGAGAAGTTGTAGAGCGGTGTGGAAATAAGTTTCATAGTTTTGCATTAAAACTTTGACTCCGTCTTGGAGATTAACCTTTTGAAATGTTTCCCCCCCTTGTGAGATGTTGTTTCGACAACATAACACTTAATGTTGACATTTACCTGTAAGTGACAGTCGGAGAGGTCACAGCTAACAGTATGATAAATGAAGGTCCTTGTCTCCAAGACTGTGGTTTGCATCGCTCCGTCTCCCTCTTCCCGCCTTTCTTCCCCTCTCTCATGGGTTTCCTTTCTCTCCAAACCCAAACTGGTCTGAGCAAAGCTAAGAGGAGCTCCAGTGCATTGTCTTGACTCGGCCACATGCATTATGACTGGAACCCCCTGAAGTCTAAATCTCTGATCCCAGTGTGATTATCTGGGTGGATTCGCACAGGCTGAATTGGAAAAACAATCATGAGCTACACAGCCTGCTGCTGCTGCTTGATAGGTCAGAGATGGTATCAGTTCTAACCCATCCTGCTACACCATCTGCTTAGTCTGTAAGACTGTGGCCTCAACTATTATTGCGTTTATTCCTATTATTTTTTTCCCCTGCATTTATTTAAAGTTATATTTATTTGTTGTGCCCGACATTACTTCCAAATACTTTATATTACTCATCACATAATTATTTAATGTCATTCTGTCATTCAATTTTTGACGGATGACACCAGTGTTCCTCTCTGATCCTCACCAAATCACTCTGATCAGAAATAACTGCAGACCAGGACTGAAAAAAGAGAAAGATGTTTTCAAAGAGCGATCAATGCCTTTTGTATGCTTCCAGCAGGACCATTCCCATGAACAAACCTTTAATCCTCTTTTATAGTATTCTTCCAGCTGTCAGTGTTGTACCCTGGGCCAATCATTAACACTACATTTACACTTCAATGATCCACCTGGTGCATCCTCTCACCCATAGCGTCTTATACTGTCACAAACAGGGGTGTACACTTCAATGCCAAGATAAATGTGGAAGATTTAGGTACTCTAATATTAAAATAATGAACTAAATCTTAAATAAAGATACACAATTATTTACAGGTAAACATCTCATGCATAATGTAACGTTTAAAGCTATTTTATAAAGCCTAAGAAATGCACATTTAATTGCTGTTTTTATTTACTTAAATACATAGAGAAACACAGTGTGTTTGGCTTTGTATTAATGACTGTATGTAAAGATGGATGACAAGTCTTTATTTCTTTTTTACTGTGTAAAAAGGAAGTCAAAATATGACAAATACAGGTGCTGCCATAACTTGTAAATAAATGATAGATCAATGACAATCAATTTTTGTTGCATTTAAAAATGGAGTTGAACTTAAGCATATTAGTTTCTGGAGGTTCTGGTTAACTTTTTTGGTCAGATAACTTTGTGTAAACAAAACTCCAGTTAACAAAATGCACCGGGTCAAAAAATATAATTTGCATCCGATTTCTGACTAGTTTTACTGCCAGTTCTGTAACAACATAATTTACTTTGAAAAGGTAAACCAGTCATTTCCAGTAGATATGTTTGACATGAATAACAACATAACAACATGAATAACAACATTCATATTTTGCATAATGATATTGAAAACATTTACACATAAACCTTCAACATTGTGGGTCCCAATCCAGTCTCTGGGAATCACTTAGATAACTCCTTTGTCTGATGGGCGTTTACAGGTCAATAATCCTACTCTTCAACTTGACACATGCTGGTGCTGAGTCAGTAAGGGCATCAGGAGTCATTGTTTGTTCCACTTGTTTGGGACGACGCTGGTTAACAGTAACATCATGGAGGTTATGCCCGAGTGAACTACTACTAACAGAACTGACCACCCAGTGTCAGTGTCACTATTTATAAGTTTGTATAGGATGTAATCAATCATCATTGGGTTTTACACCCAGAAGGGACTTAGAGGATTGGAAAATCAATAAGTGATTGATTTCTGATCTGAAGAAGTTCTTCAGTAGTGTACTAAACCTCGGGCATAAGGGCAGGGCATGAAAAAAGGTAATTATGTTTCTATACAAGATATGAATGCATATTTTTTCTCTTTAGGCAGCCGAAGGTAACCCTGTTATATGTATGAATAAAGTAGAACTATTTTGTCAATACAGTTCTTTATTACATGGTGCAACAATGCTCGCGATGGTGCTACTTTCCGTTTTGTTTCAAATCATCACCACATTCAATATTTTAGAGCTAGTCTTGCAGTTGTTTAAAACAGGAGCCCTGTTGTTTGAACTTTCAAAGACAGGATTATATGATACCATTTAAGGCAATGAAAGCTGTGCTTGGACTTGGATAAAGTTACCAGAGTGAGTAGATAATGCATTTTTCCACCATATAGATGTTTCAATGTAACGTGAAGATTCACATTTAGAAACAATTAGATTTGGTGTTTTTCCAATAAGGACAGGATTTGCACAAGAACCGTCATCCATACAGCTCAAAACCTAAAGCTCGAGTGCACATTACCTTTATAATGATCACAACAGTTATTGTAATTATATAGTTAGAAATGACCAACTCACCTGGCTTTCTTTCATTTGGCATCATTTTATTATTTTCTGTCCCCATTTTATTGGTATTACTCTGTTTGCATCACAGTTTATCATTTCCCTTATTGGATTTGTTTCATTAATATTTTGTTTTTAGCTTTTGTTTATTTACTTTTTAGCTTAATTGTATTATGTAATTATATTTTAATAATACATTTGAATAATAATATTTTATGAGTTGTGGTAAAAATAAATAAATAAATAAATTACCACCACCATTTTCCAGAATGTTATCTGCTGGATATGTGTAGAGAAATAGAACAGCAATGCAGAGTTTGGAAGTAAAGGGTGAGGATGGAATGCAAAGAGAGAGACAGAAGAAGAGATTAGGTTGGAGAGCACAGTGGACTGAAAAGAAGGGATACACAGGAGAGATAGAGATGAGAGTCACCACTCTAGAATGTTCTGTTTACTTGCCCTTATTTAGTGATTGTGGATGTGAGAGCTGGTGGACTGACAGGCATTGTGGGTAATGAACTGTCTCCACTTCACTGCAACCAATTTTTTCCAGCCAGCTCCATGGACCAATACCTTCCAAACTGTGGTAATGTGTGCTTCACCGCCTCACTTGGCTGTGCTGCTCTCAGGAGTGAATGGTTTTGTACAGCCACATTTGGTAGTTAACTCTACAGAAAAGCCAAGGCCTGATTAAACTGACCCAAAGCATATGCACATAATTCAAATATGTCTTTCCTTGTTTTTTTTTTTTATTTGGAATTAATTAAAAGTCTATTTTACACTAGTTTACACTGTTTCTTTCAGGAGGTGGTGCAGATATGTGAAAAAGAGAGGTAGGTAGCATCACTCACTCAACTAAGAGGCCAATGGACTGTTGTGTAAAAGAGCTGCAACGTTCAGCTAATGAGCATGACACCACCTTGTGGAGACAACACAGATTTCTGACTGGAACAGTCAACTACATGAGCTCCCTCAGTATTTCAGATATACAGAGAGAGAGATCAACTGTTACATTTTTAATAGGATTCAAAATGCTTACCAGACAAGCTCACAAATATACCGTGGACTGCAGTATCATCCTAAAACCAAGAAGACCCTCTTATTAATCTTTCCTTACCTTGAAACCACATTGTGTGCTTCTACTAAGAACATTAGTTTTGAAATTTGTTTCACTCCATTGTTTAAGAGGTTACACCAAATCAAACCGAGCCACCTCCTATTTCCCTGTCCCGCCGCAAAATTTAATCAGGTTTGATAAATTTGAAACTGATGACAAATCTTTATGGGTGCGGATACTTACTTGTGTGATGAGGGCAAATGAAAAATGTGAGCAAGCGAAGGTGGCAGGAGAGATAGTGAAGAGACAGCTCAACAGCGAGAGGGAGAGAAGTGAGGATTTATGGCTTCTTGTTTACAGAATACTGCTGAAACAGACTCATAAATGTTTTTGATGGGCCACAAATAAATAATTCCCAGCATGGCTGCTCAGCACACAATAAATAATCCTAAAAATTGTAATCATTCTCAATCCCCTCCCCAATTTATACTTGGGATATTTATGTAAGCTTATATAGTGTGTACTATAGAGTGCATACTGCCCTGGTAGAGGAACACACTAACTTGCTCTATTACTACATGTGTCACCTTCAGACTTGTGAGAGTTTAATGTTGCTGTAGCCTGTACTAAAATAAAAAATGTTGGTCGGGCTAAGCTGAAAGAGGTTTTTGTTACTGCATCTAAAATTCTGTTGAGTGTCTCTGGTGTGCAGCAGTGTGTTTGCTCACGGAGAACCATGTTCACCCTTGAACCTCCTCCTCTCTCTCAGCAAACAGCTTCCCACATGCACAAGTCAAGACACTCACAGTAAAGGTATTCTTTGTGCGGCTCGGGTTTCGTTGTAACACGTGCGGTGTTTGGAAAGATAGTGTATATGTGAGCATGTATATGCACAAGTGCATCACTTCAGTTTCGATATATTCATCATGCACGGGTTACCATGTGCAGTATGCGCTGCACATGGCTGACCATGCTCTCATAAGATGCACTCCAGTGTAGGAAGACATTTCCAGTGATGTTATGTGTTGGCGAGGTGCCTGAGATTGACCAGTGTGTGTGTGTGCATCGTTGGTGGAGGGTTTTTTCTAGAAAAGCCAAGTAACAGAGCTGACCTTGCAGTTAAACAATAACATAATATACTTATTGGCATTGCACAAATTTCTCTCTATCTTTTATCAGGAGCTCAGCTGTTATCTCAGCTATTTTAAAGCGCACACCGCGCAGTATTGATTTCTTCAAATACTCAAATACTCTGTCTTTGGTTTAGGACATGAAGATCATGATCATATTTATGATGTAATCAGTGTTCCTTGTAGCTTCTCCTTCATACCCTGTAATCAGTTTAATACAGTTTTATAGATCCACACTTATAAACATCACTACATTGTGTATTTTTAAAGCCTGAAGCTTAACCTCACTGTAAAAATGTCTCTTATCGGACAAAGTCCAGCTGGCAATGTCAAACAGATGGCTTTACACCCTCTAGGGTTTCCATTCAGAATAAATTTGATCAATAAAATCCCAAGAGGGCACTTAAAGAGCAGACAATTAAACACCTTGCATTAAAAACAGTCCAGCTTTATTTCTAAAGTCTGAAAGCTTAAACTGATGAATGCAGTCATTTAAAAAGACAGCACTCAATACCATTTTAACAAAAGAACGTAAACACATGAGGGAACCTTAAATGGGCCAGAGCAAATATGGGTTCAGTAATTGCTGCTGCTGTAATGTAAACTTGGAATAAAGCAGGTATAAAGAGTACATTACTCGCACCATATAGAAACGTGTTGATGTTTACTTTCAAGTTAAATGTTTCTTCTTTCGACAAGTTGAAAGCTTTCCATTTGTGTAAAATCCATGACTGGAAAATCTGTCTGTATTGTTGACAATGTAGTCACTGTGGTGCATTAACTCTTAATTCAACACAATAATGGGATCAATCCATTGTCGGCATGTAGGACGATTAAAGTGTTTTAAATTACTGGGTAGGAATCAGGTTTCACTGAAGGTAAATGCAAAGAGTTTGTGAAGTTGGAATGATGAATATCACAAAAATGCTGCTTTAATTACTATTATAGTTCGTTAGGAAAGATTTTCCAGAAGCGTCACACTGATCACCTGCTCTTCTCAAGTGACTTTTCTCTGTACACATTACATGGCCAAGAGTGTTCATTGCAGGAATCACCTCAAATTGCAGTGATACTTGTTAGTAACATGACTATCTAACACTGCTTTGCACTGCCAGGAGCCACAGATAATGATAAAACATTCATTGAATCCTATACTCAACATAATTAAACAGTTCTTACTTAATTACCTTTGCTTCTGTCACAGTAATCAAATGGATAGTGTTCAGCAATGTGCTAACCTTTCCCTCAGGTGTGAGTTACAGAGCACCCAAGGGATAACATTTCCAAAGCTGCCAAGGGCCTGTCCGTCCTTTCTTCTTAGGGTTTCATTCCTTTTCTGTCTGACTGCCAGGCCCTGAAGGATTTTCTGCCACAGTAGCTCCTGGATGTGCATCTCTATCAGTGCCATCCAAAAACCAAAGACAGTATTCTTAGAACAATAATTCAGTTCCACTGTGACAGTTAGCTTGTATCCGATCCCTTCACAGGATGTGGGTGCCATGATCACAGCACCACCACCTGTTCTCAGGGGTTTTCGTTTATGGTGACACCAATAACTCATTTTGATGCTTCCCCATCATGACTCCACTTTTGGACTAGGGATTGAACCTTTGTGCTAGATAGAGGACACATTGCGCCATGCAGGGTTGCCGTGTACACAGGATGATGGATGAGGGGCAGAAAGCCCAAACATGGATCCATTCAGTCTGCCTCGTCATTGGGGATTTCTAAGTGCACGGTTTGTGTAAGGTTTTTAAAGTGCAGTCAAAATCAATTAGGAATCTGTTCTCCAAAGAAAAGCATCAAAGGCTAAAATGCTTTTAGGTCATAAATGTCAGAATAGGACTTAGATCATTTTGATATTTAGTTGCTGTTGAGAAATGAGACACAATTATTCACCCTTGAACTGCTCATACTGTACATGTTTGATTGTCGTCACTGCACAGGAACAAAAAAGAAGAATCGGGGATCAGCAAGAGTCAGGGGTTGTGCATAAAAGTGTAGCTTTTTTTTTTTTTTTTTTTTTTTTACACAGGAATTACGGGTATATACTTAAAAAAAAAAGACCTAAAGGGAAAACACTTAAGGGGTCTGTGTTAGATTTACAGCGGTAGGAAAAATCCCTATCGACTATCTCTGATAGCTAAGTATATTGAATTAAAGGGCCATAAAGAACTGTGAGTAAAACTCATGACAAGCAGACTATAGTGATAAAATAAAACCTGAAAGACAAATGCACATGTCAGCCTCACAGCATATGTTCGTGTTACAAAAGGGCGTGTGTATAGTTGTGCGATTGCCAACATCAGTGTGGTTGTCAGATCTATTTTTACACAAGTATTCAGACACATTAACAGTGTCAAAGATGACTTCATGGGGTCAGCCTTTTGAACTTCTACTAGTGAGGATAAACAGGGTGGGAAACACAAGTGGCACCTTCCATTGCCTGAGCAGCTTTACTGTACTGTACATGACCCTGAGTTGCTGATCTCCCAGATGGTGAGGAGCTGTACAGTGAGGAGCAAGAAGCATATGGTCATTTTGAACTTTAACAGTGTGAGAGGGTGTGAAAAACAAATCAATCCAGAAAACTGTAGTGCATAACTTTTACATTAAAAGTTTTAAAAAAGTTTGTTATATTCAAACCATTGTTTGGATCCGTTGATATTTCTTGGCTGCAAACAGGAAATGATTTGTTTTAGTATAGCACAATAGCATGTGCTATTGATCACATAACAAGATCACTGTCTCTGTTCATGCCTGCCCTGTTGGTTTATACACAAAAATGCTCTCTCAGTCATGTCTGATAGTGTTGCTTGACAGAGCTTGTTTTCAGCAGAAACATGTATGAACATGAACAATAACATCACCAACAACAGAATCACCAAAAGTTACGCCATGCAGCTTTAAATTATTTTAGCTGGTTTGTCATTTTTGATAGTGAAATTGATGGGGATATGCAGCAAAGGGCTTAACAACTCAGTTAGTTAGTTAGTTAGTTAAATGCTTAAGCAGATGAGCAGACCAAGCAAAAGCAGCATTGGTCTAGTTTCAGTTCCTTAAAGATATATGTATCTTTTATGCCTTAAATCCCTAAAGTTGTATCCAGAAATCACAAAGGTGAACATAAACACCATTCTCAGACAATGTGAAACCAGTTTATCTAGAGTTTTTGTGTGTATACGTCAAAGAGAGAGGACAGGTGCAATTTATCTATTTCACTGAAGAAAGTAAAAGGATTCCCAAGACTGTGGGAACCGAAAAAAAAGGCAACGGGTACAAAGTACAAAAAAAAAGAGAGAAGGAAAGGAAGTGGGCAAGGGCAAAAAATGATGCCCTTACAGTACATTTATATCTGGGACAATGCAAAGTAATAGTTTTCTTTTAAAGGCATAGCTGTACTTCTCTGTCCCCAGGCCACACTAATTTTTCAGACCTTCAGGACAAAAAATAACTGCTGCTCACTGTTCCCTGCACTTTCTCTGTAATGTTTACAGTTTTTCTATGAATAATTGAATACAAACTGGCTGTGCTGTGGGATACTTAAATTCAAAATGCATTATAAAAGTATTTTCTAATATGTACAAAACTAAGGTTTTTAAAACTAAACAGATTCTGCAGAGGATGTAAAGTATGGCAGTTGTTTGGCACAGACTTCAGCCCAGTAGTAAATGTACAGTACATAGTAAAGTGTTGAGGCTGAGGGTTTTACAGACTATTAAATCATTCTTGGTACTTAGTACCATGATGCTGACCTGGGTCAATCACTGTAGGGCCCACTCAGGGGGATCGCCTACGTCAAGGACGGAAATCGAGATCAGCAATGGTGACCTTTTTAATAGACTGCTTTAAATTAGTGGGCACTTCCATCAAGAGGCCATCAAGAATCTTGACACCGCCAGCAGTTTGCATTATCTTTTAAGTCCAATATGTGTAACCTTGAAGGACATGAGCGAGATGAAACGGTACCACGGTACTACTGGACACTGGCAGTGATACAACTTATCAATTGTGTACATTAAATTGCTGCATGTCTGGGACTTGACAAAGTGGTTAATGTAAATATCCAAGGCCATCACTCACTCACCCACCCACACACACAAACAAAGACACACATAGAGGGGCATAAAGTCTAGTTGGCTGAGGGGACAGGGGATTGGATGTCAGTGCAATGCCATCTCCCATACTTAAAGTACAGAAACAGCTCTCTGTTGCTCAGTCTCCTCAATGTGACAGTGATCCCACATCAGCAGGTAAACAACAGCCTGAACAAGGAAACAAGATATGGCGATATCACCTGCTTTAGTCCGACCTTGACTCACAGACAATGTATGTCCGCACACGCCTATAGTTAGTGCTCTTTGTAAACATTTGTCACCTACTGGTCCGTCCACAGCAGTAAACACAAAATGCAAACATAAATAAGTAATCAGAAATAATTTAAGAAAGACTAAAATTAATGCCTGCAATCATAAACAAAAAAAAGCACAATGTTCCATAATGCTAGAACATCTGTTTTTTTTTTTTTTAATTTATTTGTTTTTTTTTATCATGGGGCAAGAGAGAAAGACTTGTAGGTTTGTTCTTTGTCAATATACTGAAGCCCAAAATTAGCGCACAATAGATTAAATGTTGCTTCCTGCAAGCCACAGCGTTTTAGGACAGGGTACTCCCTCAAAAGGCTATTAGTGGTTAAGAGCAGTATCAATATTAAAGGGACTGTAATCTCTTTTCAATATTTGATTATAGTTAAAAGCTCTTGTTTCACTTTGTTATTCTGTTTTATATTGGAAATGAAATATTTTACTCTGTGTTGGACTTTGACTTTCTTTAAAATGATTCACATCATTGAGAAAAAATCAGCATTATGCACCCATTTATATAGACTCCTCTGCTGTTTTTTCCTCATTATGATATTCCTTCCAGCAAGTTTTGGTTTCCTGTCCAAATCACAGTTTTTCCACAGAGGGACTCGTAACATCATAACTACCTGTGGACCCAATTACACAACTGACAGTAGTATCAGTGCTCTGAATTATGGAAGCATATACATGGGAATTCTTGGGTTATAGCTGCATAAATGATTAAGAGAAAAGTTGTAAATTGATGAACAGCTTAGCATGGATGCATAAACATGCATTTCTAGTCATTTCAGCATCTATTATAGAGGAAAACTATAAAAGCACAAGTATCAATGTGACTGTTACTGACTGTTTTGTGGCAATCTTATAGAATGTATATAAAAAAGTGGATGTAGTCCTCCTCAGGTACAAAACAAACAAAGATTTTGTCTTTGACCAGCAACATGTCAGTTCAGTTAATGTAAAACTGTAAATGCATAGATGTCACCTGCAACCGGGCTCATATTGGACAATGAAATCACACTCTTGACACTTCATGGGCATGCTTTGTTGTCTACATATTTTCCTCTAAATGGGGGATATAATCAAAATAATGGCATCATGTGCTATTGCAGAATACCTGAAAGTTTTAGAGTGAGACCGTTAACTTCCCAGGCAATTGTTGACTGACTTTGTAAGTGAAAATCAGGCAAAAATTCCCATAGACTTTTGTAATGCCAAAAGCTACTTGCATCCTACTTCCAGGATTTCACCAGGAGACTATGTCTATTTTGTATATACAGTCAATAGTTGAAAGTTGCAGATTACAAAATGACCCAATCCGCTTGCCAACATTAAAAACCATAAAGATTCAGACTGTAATTAATGTTTCACCCAAAGCCCAGCTAATCTGCCAGCGACATCACAGGTGACTTCATTACTATTCATACCATCATCCATCCTCCCTGTCTTTCACTCCAGTGCACATCACACTGTTATCACTGGAACATGCTTGAGGTGCCAAACCTGCCCTGATTGCATAAATGTAAGCATTTATGCAATCAGGGCAGGGCAAGACGACTCTTGACAGAATAGTGACTGCTCAATTTTGCAGGCCTGGCTGTTTTCACACCAATTACTACAAGTGCATTATATTCATATTATCATTCAGCCGAAAGCACTTTGGGTTAAGGTGCAGCATTGAGTGTCTTTTAAATAAAGGTGGCATTATTCACACTGATGAAGGCTGCTATCCTGAAATTTGGAGAAATTCACTGAAGCTGTATGCAGTGCAAAGAATGTGGCATTTATACAGGGGTTAAATAATAAGCAGTTTTTCTTTCTGTCTGTTTGCAATTATGCCTGTATTTCCTGTATTTGCTTCTTGATGTAAATATAGAAACATGACTGAAATAAACCGGCAGTTGCACAATAAATGCATTAATTTATTGCAGTATATATTCTGTTTAGAGCTGAAACAATGATTCAGTTAATTGATGGTTAATTTATCACTACAATAATTGTCAACTATTTTAATAACTGGTCTGAGGGTTTGTTTCGTTATTAAAACAAGTTTTTAGATTTTTCAGCTTGTGAATATTTCCTGGTTTCTCTGCTCCATAGAACAAAGAAATCATTAAATCTGAATCATTTTTTTTTGTAGACAAAACAAGACATTTAAGAACATCATCATTTCCGGTTTGGGGAAAAAAAAAGATTAACATTTTCTGTTTTTATGGCGCAAAAGATTACTTGATTGTATGTATTATACAAGCAAAGCCACACAGATGGTGATGTAATCAATCATGTGTGTTTATCTCTGTAAACAGCATTTCATAAAATACTGTGTTCAGATCTAACAAGACATACACATACGTACAAAAACAGGTTGTGGGTGGTGTGTTGCAGAGGTCATCTGGTGGCTTGAACCCGAGTCTAGTAGTTGCAGGGTTACATGTTACAGACTAAGGCTGATAAGTCTCCGGGACACCCTGCATATGTTCTTTCTTTCACATTCAAACACCAAAGCATGTTCTTGTTAACGTTCATTGAGCTGTGTGTGTTTTGCTGGCGGCATCAGAGGTGAACAGGTGTGTGTTGGGGGGGATGAATTTAAAGATGACATAGATTAATGATTCTGGTCTGCCGCAGACCATTATATGGAAGGCCACTGCTGCCCACTGTGGGTGGGTTCTTGCGTGGACCTTGACATGGCCAGTAGCTATAAATAGCCAAAGAGAATAAACAGGTTGCTCCTATGGTGTGTTTCCTCCCTCTTATTGACAAAAACACAAACAGGAAAACAGAGATGGAGCCACACACATTTGCAAATAATGTATTGTGATGGAACTGTGAAGTCTTCAGACTCACAGTTGGTGGTCTCACAGCCGGTCACAGACTTCCATAACTTTGAAATTCGCTGAATAATAAATGACAACTCTGAAAGTTATATGCAAGGCCTTAAAATTTAATGCACAAGTGACAGAAAAAAAGTGGGAAAGCATAGATACATTTTCTTTTTACTTTGCCCACCCACGTTTTTTTTTTTTGTTTTTTTTCCTTCTTCCAAGCATTCAAATATGTCGTAGCTTTCCATTAATAGAAAAGTACTGTGCATTGATTGAACGCTTATTATTGTAATTTAAGTGAATGTGACTTTTACTTTCCTCCTCCTCCTGCAGGAGCACACAGTAAATTACAGTTATCCAAAGCCTGTTCTCCTTTCTCTATCTCTTCCACTACACACGCACACGCACACGCACACGCACACGCACACGCACACGCACACGCACGCACACACACACACACACACACTGGTTTCCATGACTTCAGAGGACACTGCATTGATTTACATTCATTTCCTGGAGACTTACTTTAACGTTAACAATAATTACTAGTGTCCTTACCCTAACTCTGACCCTAACATTCAAATAACCCTAACCTCAGCCTAACTTTAAAACATGTTTTCACCTTAAAATGTTGTCATTTACATTAAGAGGATTTCATTTTTGTCCCCATAATGTGACTGTAAACATATCTAGGTCCCCACAACATAAGGAATACCAGGTACACATCCACATGCACACATGTACACACACACATACCAATTTTATATACCAGAAAGCTTATTAGCTTTAGATCTAATACAGCTGCAAATTCTTTAATTGCATTGAGCTGATCATTTGAAAATCTAAGAAAGAACTGTACATTGCTCCTTAGTGTATTTGTCTATGAACAGTTGATGCTGATGTGTCTCACTCTAATGTGCTGACAGCATCAGAAGCAGGAGTGGTAGGGTGCAAGTGTATCCACAGTGTCATTTGGATGATAAAGAGGATGCATTTGATAACAATCTGGAAATGGAAAACGTCACGGGCAGTGATGGCTCAGGGACGAGGCAGATGGAGAATCAGTCACCTCTTTGTGCTCTAAGATTGATGACAGTGTGTGACTGTGACACCAAACAGTGGTGGGCTCCACGTCTTTGAATTCCTCTTTATATCTTACTTTCAATTTTCTTAATGCACAGAATATACTTTATAGGCTTCTTATAGAATCACTTCTTATAGAATTATAGAATCACTGTCAGGCTCTGTAATATATTCTGTTACAGGAAGAAAGTTTCACTGTCACTAAAGGTTAATTGACCAAACAGCTGATTCAATCAATGTCACAAAATAGCAGCCACGCTAGCTTGCAAGCCTATCTGGCTCAATGGCCAAAAGTGTTTCTCCAGCATGATGCTACAACTTGAGTTGCTATGGCAACAGCCCACACAGGCTCACATGCCCACATTGTACACAGGGATTTAAAAAGAAAAACAAATACACAACCTATGTGAACATTCTCAAGGGGATAAAAGATTTTCTCATTGTCTTTATAACCTGCAGTGCATTACAAGTTTCTATATGGTAAGTTAGTAATTATAGATATGAAGCTGCTAACCAGAGTTATTCCACCCACGTGGATGGACGCAGGCTGGCCTCAACTCCCCGGTGTACCCTGCATGCAGTTGGTTTTAGTTTAGAGCTGGAAGCATCTAGCATCAAATTACAACACACAACACTTGTGCCTGCTGTAGAAGCAGCAGCGAACAACACTGCTCAGCTGATTATTGTGTATATCAACATCACTGCTAACTCACACATCCTGACTCATACCAGATGACTGGCTCTCAGTTTGATAATAACTGATGAAATGGGATGCAGTCAGTTACCCTTGATCCTTTCACTGTATCCAAAGTAATTACCAGATGCAGCATCAGCAGTTTTGATTGTCATCAAGGAAATAATTTGCATCATTCAACTCAGGGTCAAATAGAGGCTTCTCAACTCTAGACCAAGTGCTGCCACAGATTCAGGAAAAAAAAAATTTGCAAGTCTGCAAACTTTGTCTATTCCTCCATGAAGTAAACATTATGGTTTACCTTAAAAATATGCACTAACTAGCCACCTTATTAGGCACGCATGTTCAATTGCTTGTTGATGCAAATATCTCATTAGCAAACCAAATGGCAAGCTACGTAATGATTTAAGCATGTAGACATGGTCAAGATGGCTAGATGAAGTTCAATCTGAGCATGAAATATGGAAACAAAGGGTGATTTAAGTAACTCTGAATATGGCCAGATGGGCTAATTTGAGTATTTCACAAAATGCTGAACTACTGGGATTTTTATTCACTATACAATTTACAGAGAATGGTCTAAAAAAGAAGAAAATATCTAGTGAGTGGCGGTTCCCCGAGCACTGCTGCCACTTATTAGTTGTCCTGTGTACCTAATAAATTGGCCATGAGTGTGTATTTTACACTTCTTTAAGCCTCTTGTCATATTCAAATCAAGGTTGCACAGGAAAACCATAGGGGCAGGCCACGTGCTCTCGACAGATTGAGTGGCAAGGTCACATTCAAATAATCCATATGTGATTGGTGGGAATAAAGTATGCAGCGTGAAGAGTCTGTGCACCTGCACATCTACATATGAAATCAGGACAACGCCACAGCCTTTGACCTTCAAAAAACAGTGACCATACAGTTAAGACACAAATGCACACGGAGGCTGCCATTTAGTCAATGCAACATTATTGATCACTTGTCACTGGAAGGAAGGAACATACCAGGGAAATCAATTACACATATGCAGTGGATAATCAAATTTCTGGTAAAGTGCTTGGCTAAGGGGAAATGTTCAACTGACACATACGCTCTATAGGGAAATATCATTGCTGTATTGAACACTATTCATGTATGTATTGAGAGTGAGGGAAAGAGAGAGGATGAGACAGAACACTCCAGTGGCACAGGTAAAGATCTGGGGGATAATAAGGGAAACATAATTTCATATCTTTATTTATTCATTCAAAACCAGGGAGTCGGGAGATCATTATATATTGATAACTAATAGAGAAGATGGGTTTGATTACTTGAAGGAGGCATAAGGTGTATCTGCCTAGGTTTGTCTCTGACTTATTGCTGACAGCTTTCTCAAGTGTACAAGAAAAAGGGGTCTGGCTATCTTCTTGTCTTATGCGTATCAGGTTACTTGCTGCGAGGTGAAATCGAGCATCTCAAGTAAACGGTTTAATGAGATTTTGGATGTTTTGCTCAAAATGGTCGGCAGCACTATTAGTGTGAGTGATGAATTTGTTGCGCTCATGTCTTAAAAAAGAAGCTCATGGAAATATTATTTTTAGCCATGTTCGAAGGAATCAAGAAGATTAAAATCTACAAGTTTATTTTGCATTTTTGGTGTGGTAAATGCGCCCGGTATAGTCATTTCAGAAAAGGTTGCCAGTGTAAAAGTGTTGTTCTATAACACAACCAACACCAACACATTAAATGCAGCCTTTAACCCTTGTATTTTCTTGACCCTCTGGTATCCCTCTGGTCAAATGGACCCGTGTCATATTTGGCATTTGAGAAATAAATGTCATAACCCATTAACATTTATTTTCTTTATTTCAATTTCAAACACTATGGATAACTGTCTCACTCACTCATTTTCTACCGCTTTATCCACTAAGGGTTGCGGGGGGTGCTGGTGCCTATCTCCAGCTAACATAGGGTGAGAGGCAGGGTACACCCTGGACAGGTCGCCAGTCCATCACAGGGCCACATAGAGACAGACAACCATTCACTCTCACATTCATATCTACGGCAATTTAGAGTGTCCAATTAACCTAGTCCCCAAATCTGCATGTTTTTGGACTGTGGGAGGAAGCCCGGTCGGATGCCCGGTGAGAACCCACGCACCACGGGGAGAACATGCAAACTCCTTGCAGAAGGCCACTATGGATAACATATAGGATTAATGTTTGTAATCAATCCCTACTAAATCACATTTAAATGTCCAGTGTGTATCATTTAGTGACATCTAATGGTGAGGCTGCAAATTGTAACAAATGGGGAACATCTCCACTCTACTAAACAGGATGTCATTCTTCATTGTTTGACTAATAAGCTTTTGTTTAAAAAAAAAAATCAAAACACACGATCTGGCTAGTTTGTCCTTTTGGCGGAACAAGAGGACAGCCTCTCTAGGGCAGGGCCCTTGCCTCAGGTACATATTGAAGGCTATAGAAAAACACAGAAATCAATTATTTTATTTTATTTTACACTGATTATACACTTATTCAAACATAAGTTTGAACTGGACAGCCTCTCTAGGGCAGGGCCCTTGCCTCAGGTACATATCGAAGGCTATAGAAAAACACAGAAATCAATTATTTTATTTTATTTTACACTGATTATACACTTATTCAAACATATTTATGGGTGGCAAGTATAATTTTTGATAAGAAGTCCTAAAATATATATACTGGACCTTTAAGGAACAGGCAACACTGAATTCTACATTCTTGGGTATGAGGTTTATAATTAGACAGAAGAACTAGAAAATAGAAACAAGAAAATAGCTGCATTTCCTTGTTGTGTTTAGAAATATAACCCACTGGTGACTTGCATTATGGCTTTCACTTCGGATGCTGTGCAGCCTGAGTGCTCCTCTGCCTGCTCCTCCTTAAGTAGTGTACAGCGGGACACTCTGCAGTTCGCTTATCCCGTTCCCTCTCGCTGCCTTTTACGCGCACGACGTCTGCAGCCACAGTGATTCAGTGGAGCCAGTCTTCTCTGCACGCTCCCAGCTTTTGGATGAAGGCGAGACTCTTTGCACAGTGTTTCGACTGCAATACAGCGGTGGCTGTGGAGTCTTTGAATTATTTTAGAGGAAACATTCACGCTTTTTTCTTTCTTTTTCCCCCCCACGCGACTCATTTTCAACAAAATGTGGGGCGCGCGTTCTCTGCGCTGCGTCCGCGGAGTGTTCTCTACAGTCGTGGCCGCTTGACTAAAGGGGGATCCCGGCTCCCTTTCCATCCGCTGCTCCCGTAGGAACAAGAGGAGTTTGCATGCAAACGGTGGTTCATTTCGACAAGGTAAGGCTGACTATGTTTATGTAATACTGTGTTTTCATGTGGCCACTACTTTAAGCAGAGAAGAGAACAACATTTTCGCGTTATTGCCAGGACAAATTAGTACTCTGAGTTACATTGGAGGTGCAGTAATATAAAGGCATTAAAGCCTTTCTGAACACAAAACACGTTGTAGCGTAACAGGTAACAATGTCTTCATACTACTATTAAACAAGTAGATTATCATTGTAATGCAGCTTTACAACCCTCATCCACTCATATTGTTCCATTTGGAAAAAAAAAGATATATGGTGCATGTGAGGTTCAACAAATTAGGCAGTGGCAAATATTAACTGTTGCCTTCAGGAACAACCTCTAACAACAACAGAAATTATAGCTTTAGTTGTTTAGTTACAACAACTACTCTATAGTGGTCATTTACATTATAGGGACACTAAGTGTGACTATAATGATTGAAGGTTAACAATATTAATGAGAAGACAACTAAGACCCTCACATTTGTCTTCTCCATCCAAACTAATAATGCATGACTGAATTTCAAGCTACCTTTAATTTGTTTCCTGACTTACCCCTGAGTCCCATTTTGACCGATGGGCTGCAGAGAAAGTAGTGCTCCAGCAGGAGTTCATCGCCTCACCACAGCTATAGCATTGCTGGAGAGGAGTGCAAAGCAAAGCAGCCATATTGACTGTTAAAACAAAGTCATTGATTCTGCCTAACACCTTTTGTAGAAATGTGAAGAAAGGATCAATAACACTGAACAGACATTACCATTTTTGACTGACAAACTAGGGAAACAGATGATTGTTTAAGAGTGATGAGTTATAGTTCCATTGTGGAAATGTATGTTGTATTTTTAGTGTAATTTTTTGAAATGTCTTGAGTCCTGCTGTAATGCAAGACTCAGACATAAACAAAGTCTGTTCTTTTTTTTTTCTTCTTCTTAAACTGCAGCATATTGACCATGTAAAGTGTTGAAGTTAAACACCATCTGTCTCACTTTGAGGCTTCCACTACCTAATGTTGCTTATTGATAGTAAAATTGAGAAATATGCCATCAGTCATTTCATAATCTCACAAGATTTCTCTTTTGTTTTCTCAGCCATGGAGGGACTTGCGTAAAGAGGATCCAACATAATTAAAAATTCTTGGATTTTCTTTCCCATTTTATGCTTTTGGGTTCGCCTAGCATCTTCCCAGACATCTCTCCTTTTCTATTGCCATGGCTGAGAAGCTTGGACCAGCAGGGCTCAAGCCCACCGATGTCCGAAATAATCCCTCACTGCCCCCTGAGCCCATCGACATCATCCGCACCAAAGCCCGCTCACGAAGAGTCCGCCTTAATGTTGGGGGTCTAAACCATGAGGTGTTGTGGCGGACCTTGGACCGACTACCTAGGACCCGGCTGGGAAAGCTGCGAGACTGCAACACACACGAGTCCCTGATGGAAGTGTGTGATGACTATAGCCTGAATGAAAATGAATATTTCTTTGATCGGCACCCGGGTGCATTCACTTCTATTCTGAACTTTTACCGCACAGGCAAGTTGCACATGATGGAGGAGATGTGTGCCCTTTCTTTTGGTCAGGAGCTGGACTATTGGGGGATCGATGAGATCTACCTGGAGTCCTGCTGCCAGGCACGTTATCACCAGAAAAAAGAGCAAATGAACGAGGAGCTGCGGAGGGAGGCAGAGACTTTGAGGGATCGGGAGGGAGAGGGAGAGTTTGATAACACCTGCTGCCCGGAAAAGAGGAAGAAATTGTGGGATCTTCTGGAGAAACCCAGCTCCTCTGTGGCTGCCAAGGTAAGGAACTCAAACTGGAAGTGAAATTACACCGCCCCCATTTCACAGTTTCTGTTCTCATTAATAGCTCAACCTTGGATCATAAATTTCTAAAAAAGTACAGTTTAAGCCGTTTGGAAATGAGACACACGTGCACTGTACTCTCACCAGGTGAAATCTGTTTGTTTTGCATCACTGTAATTACAAACAGTTAATACTGAATTGAGAAAGTTGTTGTCTTTGCATAATAATTTGTGTGGATCTAATATGGTGAAGAAGAAGCAGAAGATAAGAAGTGAATGTAGATTTGTAACCTTCATGTAAACAGCACTGTTAAATCAACTGTAAATTTCCAGAACGTGGAATCACTGCAGGAGCTCAATTTACACTCCATTTGCTTTGATGAAATAAGTGCTAGGTACGTCAGCTACTTGTGTAGCTTTTTTTGCTTTGATAAAGTGTGTCAGTGCAGACCTGACCTGTCAGTGCCCTGAGACATAACATATACATGAAAAGAACAGGTACATGCCTCTTTGTTCCTGCAGCGCTCAAAATAGGATGATGTCAGAAGCTTGTTGCATGAATACAGTTTCTTCAACAGTTTGCTTTGGCAACATTTCCTCAGTTTGATTGAAGGCTACACTTTTCCATTCCCAAATGTGTAGAAGAGTTCAGCCTCAGCCACGTAAGGTTCCATTTCCATTTGCACGCTGTAAAAGCTTCACAAGGCTGTCAAGGATGTCCCCTCTAAAATTATGATATCTCTCTCAACTCCTACTCCCTCACCTCTTCATCTTATATCTGCTCTGGCCCAGTCCTCAATTAGGTAGGTCAACCTTGATGAAATTCAATCACTGGTAATTTACGTTGGGTCTCCAGTATCCTGATCTCTTCATCGGGCAGTGTAGGGCAGGGCTGGTCGGGATTATATTCCATGTCAGAGGATCATAAACACAGGGTCTTGTGTGTGTGTGTGTGTCCTGATGTGTTGTATGTAGGGGAGTGGTGCAGTGTTGTGATCCTTCTACCCTCAAAGCAAAGGATGTTTTCCTTTGGACATTTCTAAAGACATTTTAGAAATCGCCATAGATTTTATTTTAAAAATGTATAGTATTAAGACTTATAAAAGACAAAAATACACTTATGAAAATTAAGGTGGAGAACCTTCAATAGGATACCATTTTATTCTTGCTGCTCATAAATGCACTATTCCTGCATGGCTTGTATTACTTCAATAAACTACTAATATGTGATTGACAAGAGTTTCATCTCAGCTAAATCATTTACAGCCTATGCACTGAAGCTGGGCACCACATGAATCAGTTTTAAGGATGCTGTCAATATCTAATCTAACACAAATCAGGCGATATTGGCGGTGCGGGTGGTGGTGGGGGGGGGGGTATTTAATAGCCTGTGTGATACGTAAAGTGATTTACCCACTCATTATTGTCCCTTATTCTCCAGACTTACATCTCCATATTGCTGACCTGCTCACTATACCTTGTGGGGGAAGACTTTAAAGGGAAATCCCACTCTAATTCAAATTGCATTGACATTTCGCTGAGTGCTGTGCAAGGAGAACTTGAACGTGGCTCTAATGGCTCAGTCATGCGATCGTGCTATGGTTATCCACGGCAGAAAGTACATTTGGAAATACACTGCAGGGTTTGCTCCACTGTCGGATGGCAGCTCCTTGAGGTTGGGGAAGCCTTTAATGGGACATGCACTGTGCAGTAAGGAACCATTGAAAGCTCTTGACCAAGGAAATGGCATTAAAAGGCTTTGCATGCTCATATAAAAAAAACAAGTCCTTTGTCAAATGTGATCACAGATTCTTTTGGTATGCTCTCTTTTTTCTCGCTGTATTTAGATATGACAACACATGGAGCTGCTTTATGGCACGTGTGGCCCTCTCTAACCTAAAACAAAGGTTAAGTGTGAGAAAACTGACCTCTTCAACAGGGTTAATTGAGCTAGAATTACATTCATCAGCGACAAAAAAAAAAAAAAAAAAAATCATTTGTAGAACACAGCAGAGAAGTGTTTTGAGTGACCCACACGAGAAGGAAGAGAAGAGATGGAACAGATAATGACAGAGGAAAGCCCTGGGAGAGAGTGATGTAATAGGTGCAGTCATGTAAGCAAGTTATGCCCGCGGATGCTGAGCTGGATCTTTGCAAACCTTTCCCAATGAATAATGAATGAAATGGTCAAACCTAGGAGGACACAGGCTAATGCAGTGGCCTCTTTGTGATACTTGGATACTTGAGCGATTGGGGGGGGGAGTGGAGTGTTATGCATGGCTTATGCTTGGCACACACAGGTGAGCGTCCAAGGAATGAAGGTGAAAGCTTTATATTATAACACAATCTAAGAAACTCTTAGTACATTAATATTCATTGATTTTCCACCTCACATCTAGTTGGAAAATGATGACTGGAAATGGGATTCAAACTTTGCAGAAGTTGAAAACGTCATACAAATCATAAAGTAGTAGTTGTTATCTCTATTTGTTTGAATAACTGCACAGCTTATAGCATATGGTAAGAGATTCTAATGTGCTAGTAAATTATAAAGGAATTGAGAGACAGTCATGTTTATGAAAACTTGACAGTCACATGAATATATATTTCCATTGTTTTCTTGCTGTGAGCTGTAGTTTCTATTAATCCAGTAGAATATTTCATCTTTGATATTGAGCCAGAAGGATTTGTGCTGCCCTGACCCTCTTTTGTTTTCCAATGAATGACCATTGAGTCACAGTTGTATTTGTACTTCCAATGCACTTAGCACAAGCTCATGCAAAGAAGCCATATCCAAATTACTGGACTACTTTAAGGACTCTCATTTACAGTGATTTTTGTTTTTATATGTTCTTGTATAAATGTTTTACCATTACGATCATACGTCCTGCAAAAATGAATGTAAATGTGTGCAACAATGTATTTTATAATCTTGTCCATGTTTTGCCACTGGAAGTTTCTTTTGTCGGCAGGCTGAAGGGGGATTGTGATTAGTTTCCTCAGAAGTCTTTCTCTCTGTTCTGATTAACACAGTGATAGGCAGAAGGTTTGCAATAAATATCGGGACCTCACCAAGTGTTACTACATACCAGTGATTTAGTGAGAGCTGCAACATTAACATATGAGTCAGGCTGTGTTCCTGGTATCATAAATTAATGCTATTAGTTGTTCCATGCCTGGCTACAGTGCTCTGTTTTAATATATGTATGGTATGGTTTGCAAATGCAGCATCTTCCTGTTTTGATTTGTGTTTATGCAAAGCTCCTGGATAAGCTCTCACTATTAAAGCTGTACAGGGATTGCTTTAAGGCAGAAATCATACAGTTTTTGTGATTTTTGTGTGTGGTCATTCTTGGCAGTTTTAGAAAATAATTGCGGTGGATTCTGAGCACTTTAAGGAGATCGAGGAGTGTTTCGATTTGCCAGACTTTTAAAGGTGGGTTTTCTCCCTCTTCCCTTCATCAGCCACCAACCAAGTTCATGTACACCATTACTCTCTCCTTTATCTAATAAGCTGCTCTAGCTAGTAGGAATGCTAAGCAGTGGGCCTGCATGGGTGCAGACGGGTGCTGTTTGGTCCTCCCACGCTTGGAAGCAGCCAGAGTCAGAACAGCACATGCACTGTTGATGATGATAACACAATGTGAGGAAGCTGTAGCATAACGAAGTACAGTAACAGATGCCCCAAATGTCAGTCTGGGTGAAAGTCAGTTTTGTCAGTATCATTTATCTTTAAGTTCAAGTGTGTAACATTAAGAATGGTATATTGGCAGAACTTACGAATGGACAAACCAGTCAGGGCATACGTTTTACATCGTGAAGGAAAAGCTTAGATCATCCTTTCTGGTATGCGAAGGCCACTGTACACTGTAAGGCCACTGACACATGTAGGAAAGGGCTGCGTGCAGAGGAGTCCTCCATTTGTCCCGCCCTGATGTTTCATGGTGGTGATGGTGATGGTGTAGTGGCAAATATACAATACAACATGCTGAATTAGTTATTTCAATTAATTTACAAAACAGTGAAAAATTAGGAGGAATTCATGGCTTTTACTTTGACAGGAACCATTTCAGTTCTTGCTGCTTCAATCACTAAGATAACCTGAGCTCCTGGAGCTGCAATGTTGTTTTTGCAGGTAGAGTCAGATATAAAGTGAAGTGGGGATGGTAAAAATGACTGAGAAGCCCTTAGACAGCATGACGTTTTATGGAAGACATATTCTGAGCTTGTTGAGTGAATCGATTTGTGTTACTTTATGCTTATTGTGTAAAAAGCCTGGATGCTAACCTTATCTTATAAAATCGGATTTTGGGGTTTGCTTTTCCTTCAGTTATACTTTATAAGCTTATTCCACTGATTTTCAAGCCTGTTATATCTCTCAATGTGTTGCCATATGTGCAAGAGGTGGAGTGGCTGATCATACCTCCAACATGTAGGACTTATTATTGTCCTACAATATCTTATTTGACCTGTCAGAGTTACTGTTGTACTACAATATATTATTTGACCTGTCAGAGTTATTGTTGAACTACATTATCTTGTTTGACCTTTAGCAAGTTATAAGGATGTACTGTAGGAGTGTGGTTTATCACTGAGGTACAGCACACCTTCTCCTCTCCTGCAGACTCTGTTACATAACCCTTCCACCAGTCTAATCAGTACAACCTAGCATTTAGGCACCAGCCCCTAAATCCTCTTTACCCCGCAATCATAATCAGATAAAAGAGAACCTCCTAGATTAAAGGCATGGGTCCTTATACCTTATAGTGGCTGTATGCGCACAGGCAGCAGTGTTTATTTTGTGCACCAGATCACACTCAGTCACTGTGTCAATCACTTCCGTTTTTTTCTAGAAGAAACCCACAGCATAGGGATTATCTTCAGTTGAAAACCAGTTTTAGAATGATTTGGTTCAGATCTGGACAGGTTATTATGAGACACGGGGTGAGAAGGAGATGTGACAATCATCACATCTATTTCACCGCTTCCCAATGCACTATGGCATCACTTTCATCAATCAAACAGTAGCAATAACCTTCTAGTAAGTCATATTGTGTATGCCTAACAATGCCCCATGTTGTTCTCATGAAAGTGGCTCAGTTGTTGTATATACAGTGAATACTAACTAGTTTGCTCTGCTGTCGACTAATGTTAAAACTCATTTCATCATATGGACAACAAACTGCTCTTGGGTTGTAGGCAGTGGACACTGCTTTCATGTCCACACAGGTTTGTCAGTGTTGTTAGAATTATCCAGCAAACATCACCTTTCAAAACAGTAGAAATCATGTTTAGCAGGCTCAATGTATCTCTTGTTATGGTGATTTTATACATTCATTTCACATCATGAAAGCATTTCTCACAGCTCTGGACATAGCATTGGATATGTTTACATTATGATCCGATCCCACTGGTGCTGCATTTGTATTTGATTTCTGCTGATGGTGTTGATGGACTACAAAAATAGAAATACATGTGGTGCACAACACATTGGGAGAACAATAAATCAACATTTCACAACACAGAAGCTATTTTTGATTTTAATTGCCTTGAAACATACCCTGCACTTGTGAGATTACCTCCCACTGTTAAAAGGCTGACTAGACCTCATTTGGATTTAACTGAAGAAGTATCCCAGGAATGTATTTAAACTAAGAAGGAAGTTAGGATACTGCAGCCTGTTAATGATCTAACTAAAGTGCTGTATCTGTAAGTTTCACCTGCAGGGTTCAAAAGGAATATCTGAAGTCAGTTAGAGGAAGTTGTTGAAGGCAAAGCAAAGAGAAAGCTATTGATTTTGCTGACCATTAGCATTGATCGGTTGAAATCATGCTTTTGTACATTTTTAATTATTTAAGAAAACAGGATTAATCACTACATTAATTTCAAAGTATCCTCTTCTCCCTATTTTTTTTGTTTTGTTTTTTTGTTTTGCTTTGATTTTCACTAATAATTTACTGCTGCTTTGCAGAGGTGATTTGCATGCAAAAGAATGTTGAGCTGGATGCAGCTTTGTGGCAATGGTGCTCCAAAACTCCCACCGGCTCGACTTTGGGCTTATAGTACTTGACAATGCACATAATGATTTATGAATGAAAGACATCACAAAGTGAAACAAGAGACACAATCAAGCACAGAACAACTTTGTTATCAGCACAATCTAAATAAAGGAGAAGTGGGGTGGGGGATGTACTATGAGGCAAATCTTGATTCAGTGGAACTTCAGTGCAAAAAACAAAAAACAAAAAAAACACTCATTCCCCGACAAGTCTAGTATAAACAAAATGACTAGTACAAGCCAAGGCTAATGAGTGGCCAGATGGTGTGAGAGGCCCGATGGCTGCAGTCTCATTAGTAGTTCTACTGTCATCCCCAAAATGCAGCCTCACATTTTCCAACAAATGTTACCGCACACAATTGTCATCCTTGGCCTTTGGCTGTGAAAAAAGGATTGTTGTCAACATTTATTAATCTGTCACTGACATTTTCAATGAATCATTCAGTGTATAGAAGTTTAGAAAATAGTGGAAAATGCTGTTTCCAATTTCCATTAACCGGTAATGTCTCAGGTTTCTTGTTTTGTACCACCAATGGTTTACACCTTAAGTCATTCAGTTTACAACCAAATGTAAGAATAATAATATCATTAACTCAAATTTTACTAGCTAACACTGATGAATGGTTGATATTTTGTCACAATAATCACTCAAGTGATTATCAAAACAGTCTCCTGCCCTCAGATTAAAGAGGATCTATCCTAATCTTATATACTAAACCTGTGGGGGCAGTAGAAATAAGCTGTAAACACACTGGCATTTCTTTGAAATTTAATTTGTGTCCGACTGAACAAAGATACAATATTTGCCATCTTCTCCACTTACTCTTGAAGGAAATATTCTGCTCTTTAACTGATTTGCTAGCTCTCTTCTCATGGCTATATGCTGTTTGGTGCTCGGCAGGCAGCAAATAGTACGTTTTTAGATCTTTTATGCTGGAAATAGCTCCTTGCTGCAACAATAACAATGCGAGTAGTGTTTATGCTGAACCAAAACAATAAAGTTGGGGAACAGACAAAAAAAGAAAAGAAAAGGAAACGGGCTGTCATTTGATTATTGCCTCTGATTAAGTAACTTCTCTCCTAAAAAGTATTGATGTGGTCCATGTCTAATTATAAAATATTGTTTTTTTTTAAGCATAATTTAAGTGAGGATTACTAGTTATGTTGGTACCATGGTTTCTTATTCATGCTGCAGATTTCACACTTGGGGCCTATTCAACCAGCAAAAACCCAAACAAATGTACTCTGGCAAAAAGCCCCAGGTCTGAGCACCGTCAAAGTGAGATATAAATCCCACTGAACGCTGGGAGTGGCTGTGGACCAGTAGCGAGCGGCAGCACTGGCTGGCACTGCCAGTTTGAGTGACACTTTAAATAAGAGGCTAAGGTGTTCCTTCCTCCTCCTGCTTCCCTCGTCTCCTTCCTGTCCCACTGCTGACTCTTGTGGCGTTTGTTCAAACTGTCTTTTGCTGGGTTTTTTTTTTTCTCTTGTCCCCGAAGGCATCAGAAAAAGGGGCAGATGGAGAGAGGATACGAGCTGGTAGAGAGTCATCATTTTAAACGCTGTGAACACCAGGTCTCTATTACGTGCCTCAGTGATCCCCCACCACACACGCACACACACGCACGCACACACACACACACACACACACACACAAACTGTGTATCCCACACCCAGTCTTCCACATCTCTGCACATCCACAAACCATAAAACACACATTATGCACTCAATAAGTACAGCACACAAGCAGGATTGCTCATATGCAACACATGCACACTCACTTCTTTAACTGCAAACCTTCAAGTACTGCTGAGCCAGCTTTCCTTCGGTGCAACAACACAGTCAGTGCCCTGCTGTTGTTTCACTCTCTTCATACCATCTCTTTTTCAATATTCTTCACTTCCTTCTCTTTTCCATCACAGCATCTTTCACAGCCTTCCTTTTAAAGGTTCTTTTTCCTATCACTCTCACAATACAATGCTCTATTTCCTCTTATAACATCAACTTCCTGCACTCTTTCATCTCACTGCTCTGTTTTCCCACACCTCCCTCCATGTTTCTGCTTTTATTTCCTTGCGGGGGGGGGGGGGGGGGACTGAATTGTGGTGCTGCTCACCCTTCCATCTTGGAAGCGGTGGCATGAAAATGCATTGGTATTCATTGCAGTGTTTTTACATTTGGCTCTTCATCAGTCATATTTGTGATTTAGCAACAGTGTTTCCTCAGGTGTCTCAGCTTTCTGCTACCAGAACTGCTCAGCTACATCATGGTACAAAAAAACAGTGTGTCGATGCACACAAACAATTTTCAGAGTATCTCCACAAATTAAAAGGGATATCCTTTGGCGGCAGAGTCGTGGCAGTCTTCTCTGGCCAAGAAAAACCCTCTAAGGAGCCCTTGAAAGGCAAAAAAAGGAACATGTAATCAACTTCATTTTGCTTGTTTCTTCTGAAATGCTGTGTTTTTGTAGTTTCCATGGTGACCGTGGTGTGCCATGGTGACTTATTGACACCCAGGGAGCAATTCATCTCTATGCAGGCTGTGTGAGAGGCAGAGCAGCTGGTACCTCAGCCCCCACATTCAACCCCTGATGCAAATGTCACTTGAGCTCTACCTTATCAACACGGTTCAGATCTCATTGATCTGATTGATTATCACATACTGCTTCTCTTTGTCCTCCTGACTTAATATATTTACTAATTTTAGGTGTCATTTCTTAAAATTGTCTTAAACAAATCTCAGTGAGCCAGTCACCCTGTAGTGTGTAAAAATGAGTTCATACAGTCATGCACAGTGCAGTAGCTGCTGTGATGAACGTATAAATACCTCTACATTAATTGTACCAAAATGTAATAATCTGTCCTCCTGTGTTAGAGGCAGTTTAAAGAGAAAGGAGCAGCAAAGGAGTTTGGTTTGTGTCACTGTGAAGAAAGATGAAAAATGTCTTTCTTGTGGCTCAGCTTTCTGGACCTGTCTGAGTCTCCAGAGAGTCGGCAGCCCTACAGCAACTTGGTTTGCAGGCTATTAATTAAAACTCCTGCTCTATGAGGAGCCTCTGAGGATACAGGTTGAGGGCGGGGAGGCTACTGTGATTGGGCATTTCTTCACTTTTCCTTCTCATCACTATCTCCTCCTCCTCCTCCCTAGACTTTTCCTGTTTTTTTCCTGTTTCTCACTCCTCTTTTGGACCGTTTCCAGTTTTATACAAAGTCCTCCATCATGTGCTGTTGGTGTAACTGTGGGATGTGATGCCAGCTGTGTGCTGTCTCCCAGCAAACCGGGAAGTGACAGAAGAAAATATCATATCTCCTGGTCTTTGTTGCGTGTGCAGGACTCCAGCTTCTTTTGCTAAGCCTTTACAGTTCCTTATTGATGACCACATAACACAAATGCTTTATTATTATTAATTATTCCTACTACTTTCTGATATTCCAACTGTTTAATTTTGATTGTGTGCTACTCTATGTATCAGATGATGAATTATGATGACATAAGTTTTAGTAGATTTAGTTATGCTCACACTTAATCCTCTTTAGCAAATAGCAGCATGCAACTTACATTGTGTTTTCAGATCAAAATATTTTTAACAAAGGTGAACAAAAGAATTGTATGCAACCTACTGTATGTATGTCCTTTTCGTTATTACCTATTTAGCAGGTATAAAATGAACAAACTGACTAACGTCAAGTGGTTATATGTAATTTAAACTGTAATAATTATAGTATTACTAACAGCATCACTGTGGCAGAGTCACTGACTCACCTCCACAATCACTTCTTGCACAACACTCAATGCTCAACTTTAAAAACACATCATTGTTCAACATTAAATAATCTGAGGCAATATTGTCAGATGTACCACAGCTCATTTTTCATTCTCTTCCTTGTGATTGACAAGTTTGACAGATGTCATAGATCAGATGACAAGTAAGCTCATTTCCTCAAAACTTCAAAACAAGCTTTCTTTTTGCAACCAGCAGAGTAACCTCCTTTGGGTTATTTAGTATTTTATGGGCTGCCATTGGAGAAGACTATGTCTTTTTATATACAGTCTACGATCAGGACCATAGTGCATAGTACCTTCAGCAGGTTCTTTACTTAAACCTTTAATCCATGTATCAGATTTTACAAGATTAAAGGCTTTATATCGTCTACTCATCTCCTGTGTCATTACATTTTTCAGCCAAGCCATTCATGAAATTACAGAATCAGTCACACACATCAGTAAATGTGTCTTCAACCAGAACTGCCATCTGCGTGTCTAGTCAGCCGAGGCCAGGAGATGCATTGATGCAGTCATTTAACACCCTGATTGTATGATTGTAATCAGATTACTGCCAATATAAGGTCCCAGCTGTCCTAAGGGTACAGAAGAACTAAGACACACACTCTGTGACTCTTGTCAATGCCAGAAAACCAAGCAGTCAGCTAAATGATAAGAATCTGACATACCTGAAAGGTCATGCATGAGTCCTGACTTTCTCTTTTGTTTGTGCTAATGTGGGTTTGGTCAAGTGTATAAATACCTGCTATGAAGGATTTTGAAAATGAAATTAAAATGTCTCTCTTGATATCTTCTAAAGTGTCGTCACATACACATTGTGGCACAAATTTCCTTGCTGCAGTGCTTGCACAGGTCACTAACACTTCAGGATGTGTTCTGCATCAATGCAGGATCAGAGAACATTTGGGCCTGTTGGGTGTTGACATTTTACTGAGGACTTACCAATCGATAGGATGACTCTCAGATATTAAACAGTGTGCTGAAAGACCACCTGTCTCATTTTATTGCAGAGTAGAAGTTGTGCAGTGTTGTGTGAGTCGCAAACATAAGCGGCCAAGCACGTTACGACTGCACTGACTTTTACATCATTGTATACTGTTGATATTTGGTCTTTTATTCCCTTAGCTGTGGCACATATTGTGTATTTATGTCTGGATTATTTTATTTATTTCCCTGAACTTGGCTCTTCTTTCACAGCCCCCCCAGCTCTTTCCTTTATGTTCGCTTGTGATTCACCTTCAGTGACTCACACTTAAGTTTTTTCTCTTTATACCCGTCTTTGTTTATCTACATCCCTGGTATGAAATCTGCTTGTTCACCTCTTCTTCATTGTCCTTCATTTTACTTTGGTGTCTTCCAGTCTTTCACTGTTGCTTCCAAACTACCTCTTTCCCTTCTGTCTTCCTCTGGTGCTATGCAAAACATTTTTTTTTATATAAAAAAAATTGTCCCCAATAATTTTATTTAATATACCAGGATAGATAAAAACAGAAATGCCATAAGGATTTATCAAACACACTATAAGTATAAGTTCTTTCCCTGCATCTGGAGACTGTTACTGGCACTTTACCAACTAAAGATTTTTTTAAGTATACTTGTTTTGCAATAAATCCCCCTTAAGTAGCATGACAGTATCTAAAGGCCACATAGCACTATTAAATGTCCCCAGTTTGTTCTTCCTTTTCCAACGTAATGAATACGGTGTCCGAATGCAAACTAATGTTGATGGATGACTGTTGATACAAGGCAAAGTAGCACCAGCCTTTGTCACGTTTCCAGCATTGCTATTCTTGCCACCTCACTGACTTTTTTTTGCCTGCTTCTATTTGACTCACACTAATGCCCCTTTAAAAACTGCATTAATGTTGCCATAAATGTTATATTATCTCAGCAATAGATTAGCATAAAGCTTACCATTAAAAAATACCTAAGATTTGCAGCACTTTGAAGCAAATTTAAAATACACACAAGGCGGCTGGTGCCACCGTGTCAGCAACACATTAAGTCAGAGTAAGCAACAGTGTGTAATAATGCAGAGAATTAAACCTTGAAATCTCGATTTTCTATCTCCTGTTCAGACTTTGGCAATACGGCTACAGATTGGGAGGTAACATATAGCTGTGCTGTGAATGGGTAAAGGCTAATGCGGATTATAATATGAAGCATTAAATCGGTTGAAGCAGTGATTCATCCAACCTTGAATGCATGATTTATCTCCTCTATTATTACTTCAGTATGTATTTATTCCCTTTCTTCACATGTCACAGATGATGAAACCCTAGCCTTTAATCTTTTGTTTTAAATTCAGCCGGGACTATGTGGACGTGATGCACCTCCAGAGGGACATTTTTGCCTGTGTGTGCCTCTGTATGTATAGTATGTGTATGTATGAGTTTAAATTTTAAGGAGTCTCAAGGAGTATGCGTGTATAAATACACACATATCATTTGAGGACTATTCAGCGAAATCATTTAAAAGATGATAAAGATAACATCAGTTTAATTTCCATTTCACAGATTTGTTCAATCAGAAATTGCCGTATTGTCGGGCAGCTGAAATGACTTTTTCCTTCAGGAAAAAAAAAATGTTTTGCATTTGGTTCTTTTCTTACGCTATTGCTATTTTCATATCTTTTAGTCACCACTCAGATTTATAGGTTTAAATAGCTGATGGATCTCCTTGGTGGAATGTGTCAGGAGAAACAGAACACACTTTGGCAGTGGAAAGTTGTGTGACAAAGGAATGTTGTTTATGTTTGACAGTTTAAAAGTTTCATAAATACTCATTTGAAAATGTTTACCATTTCACATGTTTAAGAGGGAGCGATTTAGCCTCGGCAGTGTCATTTCTCTTACTGAACAAAAAAAATAAATCCATAATTAACTCTCCTAACTGAAAGCCAGGGCCTGCTTTGCAAGGATGAACACTGGTGTAAAGATGTATAAATCCTGTCTTCCTGTCTGTCTGTCTGGCGGACTGACAGGCAGACACACCCCTACCTGATGTACTGCTGCCCTAATCCCATCTGATGACACTACAGAGTCTAAGGACAGAAATTAACAGCCCTGTTACATAGTGTCAACTGTCCTGCCTGCTTGTCATCGCTATAATCACACGACCATGGTGATGCTGAATCAATTAGCATTGCTGGCATGCATCAGATTAAGAGTAAACAGGGCCAAAGGGAGGCTCAATTAAACAGTTGTCTGTTTGGCTGATCTAAAAGAAGGCCAGGCATTGGCTTAGCGTCACTAAGAGATACTGTGGATTGGAGCCTTTGAACCATTTGGTCTCTGTCTGTCTCTAAGCTAGGTAGAGCTAGGCATAATATATATATATATATATATATATTTTTTATTAAAGCTCCTCTAGTCAGTATATTGATATTAAATTTATAGTTTGCAGGTTTGTTTTTTTTTTTTTTTCTTTCCCCAGGTTATTAATCTACACACGCAGCTCCTGTCATCCGATGAACATGGACACACGCATTCATTTCACATGTAATATGACTTGAGGCGATCTCTTTATCTCAGAAACTTTCTGCCGATATTAAAATATGTCCAACTATTTCAGATTTTTCCTCTCCTTAGCTTTCTTAGCAGAGAAGGAAGTCGGAAAAGACTTGTCTGCAGAGAAGGTGGTGGAACAGCCAGTTGAAGCTCAGGTTTTATCTCTGAACTGTCCTGTGATTGGTCTCCCATCCCTCTACACATTTAGTTATAAGGCTGTAAACAGAGGAGGAGCATAAGTGCCGTTCTCCCTCAAGATCACTCGATTTACGTTATGATAAAAAGTTACTATGTAATTATTGGTGAAAAAAGTATTACATGCTATACCTTTAATAGTGGGTCAGATGACAGTGTAATGTGAAAGGTGTCACTCAGTAAAATACAGACAGAATGATTGATTTTACTTTATTTTTTGTAAACCCCATCATGCCTTTTACCTTCCCTCAGCTGTTTTGGTTCTGTGACCCACAGCAGTGTGTTTTGATTTTCTCTCACTTCTCTCAGCAACAAAGTTTGTCCTCAGCAGGCAGCAGTACCGATGAAAATGCTCTACAATACACTCAGTGCTACCTTCCCTGCACCAAATAGCTGAGACAAAGCATGCATTTATAACTGGTGAATATATTCATGCATTTAACATGTGAAAGGCTACATCTATTCCTCAGGAGGCAGCAGAGGGAAGAAAGCACCTAAAAGTTTAACAGAGGAATAGTGAACTCATATTTGTTAAGTCACCTAAAATGGAACTCCACATTGCACCAGTGCTAATGTTTATCCATATTTGTCTCATGTGTATTTGGGCAAACAGTTTGCTGACACATTATAACCATTTTTGATGCAGCATGCTTAATATACTGTGCATTAAAAGGTACTGAAGGCAGGATAATGTTTTGCAATCTTGATCAAAAGAATTACACTCATGTACCTCCTTTGGGCGTAAATGTAACCCAGAGGAGTGCAGCTTTGTCGTTCTTGGGAACACCACGGGTCATTTTAGAGATTAACCGTTTCTCCAACACTGGCAACAACTTACTATTCTGCAAAGAAACCTAAAAACATTTCAAAACATCAACATTTTGACAATGTGCAGATGAAACTGAAACATCTGCATTTTTTGTCTTACCAATTCCAACTATTGCAGCTTCAACCACACTTTATAACTACTATCTTGGCGTGGGCAAAAATGTTATTCATATATTTCATGGGGTTATTTCTCAGATGATTGAATATTCCCCTTAACACACACAAACACGCTATCTCTGCTCCATAAGAAAATGTTGTAGGTATGAGACAATCAACAGACCCTGCGAAAAATACAACACAATACTTTACTGACTGTGCTTTCTTCAAAATAATTTCACATCAATCTTTATGAGGGAGGAAAAAAAGGCCTTCATTTTCCAGCCAAAAGTACTTTAAATTGACTGACTTTAAATTCAGCCACACAATGGACCAACCAGACCAGGTAACCGGAGAGCCCGGGGGGAATGCATGCAGACATGGGTAAAACAAAAAACTGGACATAGAAAGGTTCCGCATTGGGAATCAAACCCAGCACCATCTTGCTGAGAGGTAACCAACCACTACAAGTGCTAACCACTAAACCACCAGCTACAAGATGCATTCAGGAAACCGTGCGAATTTAATCACTTCTGCAAACACAGAGGCAGTCCACTAACTAAAAATCTAAATATTCAGTTTTGTATATTTTTTAATAAAATTAAGTCACGTTAACTGATCAACTTCTCAAATGGATAATCAGATGTTCAAGACCATTACTACAACTATCTTTCCCTATAGCACCAAAAATATATTTATATTTAAGCAAGAATATTGTTGAGATTCATGTGGTAAAACTGTAATGCCTGCAGATACAATGTACTATATATAACAGTCTTCCCATTTGTCCCCACAGGGCCTCACACAAAATACAGTGTACACAGCCTGCAGATCACATTAGTGCACACTGAATGTATATGTGTGTAGCATATATGCTCATGAACGTGAAGGACTGCAAATGCAGCACACTGTAGCCAGCCATGTAGAACATTGCATGGACAGCATCATGCAAAGTACATTGTAGTTGTAATGCTCTGCAGTGCAAGCGTAAAGTCCCATTTGCAGAATAGATCAAATAAAGTCTGGGTGGTGAATGTCACACTAATGTCCCTTAAGTTTTGTTTTTTTTTTACTTGAGATTACACTTGAGCTCCGGGTGAGCTTTTTTCTTTCTATGATTGTGAATAGTATGATAATGAAATCTCAAAACTTATCAGCTGCCCTGCTCTTTGACAAAGCACTCATTCATATCTGGGAGCACCAGTGAAGGGCTTTTCTGAAGCAGGGGTTGGTAAGGTAGATGTACTATAATATGAAAAATTGTTAGCCTGATAATTTTCTAGACAAAGTGCTTGCGGAGAGAATGAGTGAGTAAAAACCAGGACTCACCGTCAGAGTAAAGTAGGCAAGAGATAGTTGGGATTCACATTGTCAGAGTAACAGACTGCAGCAGTTGGACGGATAAAATTGTGTTATAAAGAAGTGCATTAGAACCAGCCTCACAGGGTTGATGGTGTGGTTAAGGTTGTGACTCTGCAGCCATAACAGCAAGTGTCTTCTATCCACCAGATTTTACTGATGTCTTCAGGGCTCCTTTCCTCTCCTCCTGCTTTCCCTCTATCTGAGATTATTTGGTTTTCGGCCACATCAACAACTGAACATGGAAGCAAGCCACAATGCTGAAGTACAATCAATAGTTCCTAAATAATTTCTTACCTCTATTCATTTGATGTGTGTTTCATTTTGACAGTTGCATTAATAATGCTGTCAAATGAAGTCTCTTTGGGTACAGTAGATTGTGGTAAATGATTGATGATCATGTGTGTTCTGTACCACTATTTGCACCAAGTTTTACAACAGATCCTCATTTTACACCCCAACCACTCATATGAACACATACTGTACATACTAGGGCTGTCACATTTGGGCAAATATTACATGAAATGCTATATTGTTTTCAGAGATATATGGATATGCTTCCTACCTGCATACACACATGCATACACACACACGCTTTAATGTGATGACATTAGTTTTACTATTATTCATGCAAGGTTGAATTCTTGATGCAACGCCCGTCTGTAATGCCTCCCTGGCTGCCCAGCTCTGGTGGTAACGGGTAAATCCACAGATTTGCTTGTGACTTTGTCATCTTTGGTGTAGAACCCAAAATACTTTCGCACACTGTGGATGCTTGGGTGTCATAATTGTCCACACAGGAGGATGTTTTTGCTTTCTTGCTTGTGTCCTCTGTTTTCACAGCAAAACAGTCTAATTTTTCTGATAAGCCAATGGGCTTTCAAAGAAGATCTTAGGCTAATCTGCATTCACACCGCCCTCAGCTGGACCATGCCACAATTATTTCTAGGCTGTGTAATTTGAACTGGAATGGGTTTTTAAGATTTGACTTAGATCTTACCCACAGGTTGAAACTGAAAAAAAGGTGACAGCCCTAATACATGCTTTATAATGAGCCTAACAGATCCATAGTCTGGGGATATTGAGCTGTTTAAAATCTGTAATGTGGTGCAATTATCCATTGTACATGCACCTATACCGTCACCTTATTGCGGTAATAAAACATCCTTGTTTTTAATTTTATTTATTATTTCCATCTAGTTCCAGTCTGCAACTTTATCTCTCTTTGTCTTCCTTTTCTGCCCTCATTGCCAGTCCCTTTTTCTTGTTCCTCCTACACAACCACCTACTATTCTCTGCTTCTTTATCAGCAAAACAAAAAAAAACCTGCACTGTATTTTACTTCTCCTCCATGTGGAGAACAGTGCACCTAACCTTTTAATATCCCAAATAGTACTTTTGTACTCAATTTATATTTTATGAAACAATTTTCTCAACAGTTTGGACCACTTGGCTTTGAGAGTTTTCCTGTTTGTGCACATCCTGTGCCCTCAAGTGAACTCAGGCCTGAGTTCACTTAAGGGCAAGTCATCACATCACCTGATCTGACACTACCACATTAGACAATTTAGCAAATTAGCCAGGAAGCTGTGTCTGCCCCTGTACTAATCTGGTATAGACATAGCAAAGGTAATTAAAAGTTCCATGTCCACTGCAACACATCAAATTTAGCACAGCTATACAAGTGTAGAGATATCACTTTATCATTCTGATAACTTAATCCATTTTTGTGTGGTCGTCCAAGAAGCAGAAACGGAGGGACTTGAGTTGGAGATTAGATGGGTTTGACTGTGGATTAATGAGCTCATGAAACTCTGGATGGAGCAGAGCAAAAAAGAAAAATACCTGCACCATCCTGGAGATATGGGAAAGAAAAAATAATGACCATAATAATTGATTGCTATGTAGAGCAACTTGTGCTTTTATGCTTCTAATTAAAACAGCTTTTTTTTTTTATCTTCACAGAGAATGGTAAAATTTGTCTGGGGCTTAAGTAGAAGCGGCTTCAAAGGAGGCTCTGGGAGTACAGATAGTTCTGTGTTTAAACACATCACACTCCCACAGATCTGTTACTAAGAAATGGAACAACCCAATGAAAGTGATGTTTACTTTACTCCAAAATACTGTCTCAGGCTATGGAGGATATGTGCATGAGTTTCTGTCAGTGTGTTAGTGTAGTGTACGTAGACAGTATGTCCTTGCACTGTCACTACACACTAGTTTCCAGATTAGCAGTTAATCAAGGCTTTTGGCCCCAGTTTTTATTTGACTTTAAAATTAATGTTTTAAATGTTCATGCAGGGCTGTGCCATTGACAGGCAGAGCGTATTTATTGTAATAAGCAGAGGTGGCATGGTGGCAAGGTGTGATATGGAAAAGCTGATGAACTGTATGAAAATAAATTGTACATGTGTGCATGGAATTTATAGAGGTGGGGAGGTGTGTGGAGAGAAAGAGAAAGGGCAGCAGGATGGCAAAGAGAAATGAGAAGGAAATGAGAGGTGGTGGGATAGAGGGTGGGGGGGACTAATGTGTCCTTCATGGGGTGAGGATGGACAGAAATGGCTCAGTGTGGAGCTAGATTGACTCCATTACAGGAGCAGTGTACCAGAAAGCATCAGTGACATCATCTACCCATCCTAGACAGGCAGTTACAACTCTCGGAGGGAAAAGATGAGGATGGGAGCAGCCTATCTGCAGGATGCAGCAGCCGCTGTGGTTTAGGCGTGTTTACTACTGCTTTGCATGTTTTACACGTGACACTGGGGAGAACATGTAAGATAATTTTCTGAATGCTTGTGAGCCAACAGACAGCGTAGTAACATTACAACAAATACTGTGTGCACTCATCGGTGCTTTTTTTTTCCCACTCGTCAGCATGCTATTGTAATTTCCCCTGCAGTGAAACAAGCAGCACATGTGGATGTTTTGACTTTTCAATGCATGAGGCATCTACAGTACAGCACTTGAGGCACTTTTTTAATATTTATTTGGCTGAAAATAATTATTTTCATTATGGAGAAGTCTAAAAACTCAATATGTGACAATATATGTAAATGCTTGCTTTGTCTAGCCCCAAAAACATTTTGTTTACAATAACAGAACATTTAAATTTCATAGTTTACCACTAGTGACCTGATTCATTGTTTTAGAATGTTTTAATATAATTTTAATACTGGTTTAAACCTCATCTATAACCCGCTGCCTTCAATGCAGCTGTGTCTTCATAAGGATAGTAATAATAATACATTTTATTTATAAGAGCCTTTGAAACACTCAGGGACACTTTACAAATCCTTCACCCGATTTGAACTAACACGCGACTAAGACTGTAGCCATTGAATCTGTGTGTTTGTGTGTGTTTCTGAGAAAACAGGTGGCAGTTTCTGTTCTAGAAATGTGACCATTGACACCTACACTAAAAGCAGAACAACTAAATAGAAAATGCAGTTAAAATTCTGAGCTAAATCCTGTCTGCTAGCTTGGATCAACAGCAACGCGCAGGAATCTGTATCGGCTCTGTTCCAGTATCGGATTGCTCATGCACTGGCTTAAGAGAAGGTCATGCTACCACAAGTATGGGAATCACATGCCATTCTGTCATGTTGCTTTGTGTATTTGCTCTCTAATCAACTATTTGTTGAAGATCATTAACTAGGCGTCATTATTGATAAGGTGACAGGTTGTGTGGTTAAACTGGATCGATGTGTAGTGTAAATGACTGTGTTGATTGTTTTAAATGTCATTTTTGTTACATTCCGCCATTCATTTTTGCTGCTTAGTGTTTCCCACTGTGTTCCAACTGTTGACTCATACCAACGGGAGCTTCCTCTGAGTTCAGAACCCTCAGTGATATTTATAGAGGAAGAAAATACAAGAGGGAAGATGTAACCAAGACAACAGTGGAGTGGATACTTTCACACTTCACACTGCTGAATGGAAAAGAAAGTGTACAATTATGTCTCTCCCCTCACTGTGTTATAGCTGCCTGATTACAGAGGCACAACATGCACAAGATGATAAATACAGCCAAATAAAGTGACAGTGGGACACGGTGTGCAGCATGTAAACACCTTTAACATAATTGTGTGAAATAATTCTATTGCTATTTGTCTTAGTCTCAAGATGCATCTGAAGCACTGCCTCCATAGATTCAGCCTAACATTCCCATGTCCTAAATAGTTGATGTTGAGCAGTTTCCTTAATTTGCATTAGGAGGAGCAACAGTAAGGTAATCAACAATAAACAGGACAAAAAAAAAGGTTTTCATAAGCAAGCAACTGATTATAGGAGGTTAGAGGAGTAATTATGCTGCAGTATGGTGTAGTTAATATAAAAGAGCACTTGGCAAATCAAGCATGTTAGACACGCAGAGCATGAGATGGAGGCACCTCACCAACCCTCTAGCCAGGACACATGGAACCGTGCAGCTGCATTCTTCCTGGCCTTTGGCCCAGGACCACAGTCTTTCCTCCAGTTCCCCAAATCACTCCGAGGCCTTTTCTATGAAGCCAGAGCACCTGGTGTCCATTCTCTCACCAGATTGATTTCTATATATTCTTTTTTTAAAAATCAAGAAAAATAAGACAGGGGAAGACATGAAAGGGAGACCCTCTCATGGTTTATGCAAAAGAACTGCATTGCCAGCTTGTCTCGTCAGGCCTGTTCCATAATTGATGGCTTTTTCCAGAGGAATTGTACAGCTCCTGATCTCAGCCAGTTGGTCTTGACCCATGAGTGACAGTCACAGATCATGGGTCTCTGTTTGAGGGAATTCTTTGCAGCCATACTTTTAGGTTGAGGGCAGCACATTCAGTTTAATTCAGTTCTATTTGTGTAGCGCCAAACATACATCATCTAAAGGCACTTTAGTAAGGCAGAAACCTTAATATATTACAGAGAAAGAAATGAAAACTAAACAGTTTGCATGATGAGCAAACACTAGTCATCAGTGGAGAGAAACAACTCCCTTCTGACAGAACCAGACAGAACCAGACCCAAAGATGTGCAGCCATCTGCCTCGACCGGTTGGGGTGAAGGAAATATGGGGGATGGAGGAGAGGTGGAGACAGAAGGGGGGGAAGAGGAAAGGAAAGAGTTTGGCGAGGTAGAGACAGAAGAGAGAGACCAGGAGCAGATATATAACAGATGCATTAAGATTTAGGTTTAGTGAGGATAGTTCTGAATTGTTAGTGATATATTTATAGTGCGACAATGTCATTTATATAAGCAGTAGTAGAGATTTTTGGAAAAAATTAAAATATATTAATATCAATATCAGTATGTATGTCATATTTCATATTTCACCCAGGCTAAATTAAAATATTCCTTTGAATTGGAACATCTCTTGTTCCTGTCAAACAGGAACAAGAGATGTTCCTGTCTTGAGACAGGTCCCATTTGTGTTGCGGTAATTTTTTTGCAGAACAAGAGACTTCAACCACTTTCAAGCTAAAATTAACAGATATCCCCGGGATTTGTTAAGCCTGTTTAGAAGGGTGATTAACACCGTTCCCATTGCCAGTGGCTGTTTTGTTCTGTAGTATTATTTTCACCCATGTCATCACCTATGCATGGATGCGTTGGAAACAAAATGAGTTGGAGAAAGACAAACAAAACCTCCTTACCAACCAGTGATCAGTGGCACTTCTTACTTAAATAGCTCTTTTAAATCAGTTGTTTAGATCATTGGTTGTCAAACCTTTTATACCAGGCACCACCAGTATACATTAATGCTGATGCTTAGTGAACACCTATGCCTATTGCCAGAAGATGAATGTGTTCATCCAGGTCTCACATGCCGACTTTTTCCCAATCAGAGTCACATGACCAAAGAGTGAATGCTGATTCACAAAGAGTGAATGCTGAGTGAATGCTGATTCAAGATTAAACCTGGGACAAAATGGGTTTTTGTGGGAATGGGGTATTTAAGACATTTATTGTGTTTGCTTTATAGAGGTGGGATTTGTCTATTCTGGCCTTTACAGTTCACTTAACCCCTTGTGTTTCCACTGATTTGATCTGGTCACCATTACTCAATTTAGCAGGGTAATAATCACACAGTCTCAACTGGGGCACAACATTCAGTTGCGTGGTATCACTCTGTTATCATAGCTCTATTAACAAGACACACCTTGACTTAGCATTTGCCAGCTGCTTATGTTCAGAAACATCTTACTTAATTTCTGTCCCTGTGCTATCAGTGCCCTTGTATCTGCTCATTTCGTAATAACACAGTGACCCTGCAGCAGGACTGATTCCAGTGGCCCCTATCATCAGGGGGCAGCACTCCATCACCACAATTAAAGCTTTATGTTTCAGGTCACCAGGTCTCCCACTCCAAGGGAGGTGAAATGAAAGACATTGCAAGTTAAAGGGGGCTCATTGAAAAGCGGGCCATGAGGGAGAAATGGAGGGAGGGTAGGTGTGCACTGAAAGGGTAAAGGGATTATCTGTCCTCACGTTTTCTATTCTCAGTATTTGACAGAAGGGCAAATGGAATGTTTTTTTTTAAAAAAAGGCTGATGAAAGGAAATGAAGAGAGAAGTTACATCTCAGACAAAAAAGTGAGGAGGATATAAAAAAAGAGAAGAGGCTTTTTGATGTAGAGTTAGTTTGGTCCTGGTGAGAGGTTCACCTTTATTGTTCAGGTGCACTTAGCCCAGATCTGAAATGAGCTGACTCGGGCTGCTCATTGGAATTCTCGGTTTGTATCTTTATCAAAGAGAGCTACAGCTTCAGAAACCATGAATGCTGGGCTGGTTTACCATCTGCCCTGTCAGGATATTCAAATAATTTTTATGCACACTAGTCAGGAGAACAGGGCAGACATTTCATACATGTCCTTTTTACTCTCAGCAGCAAAGCACTGCCTCATCTGCTTATTTGTTGAATTGGCAGTAAGACTGTTTTTCTTTGTTTGCACACTAACTAACATACTAACACTGACAATCACAATTTTTCCATTTACATATTATTATTTTTTTTTAGATTTTAATGACATTGAATCTGATTTTTAATATTTATAATTTCTAGTCCTTCCACTACTGGCTGGTGTGTGGGTAACTACCCTGTAGTAAACTTGAGCTGCTATAAGAATTTTTGTCTTAGCAGCTCAAGGACCATGTTGTCACGAGTAGTTTAATAGGTTGTTGAATCCTCAGATATTAAAAGATGATAAGAATTTATTTCATATAGATTTTCGGGAACATCTGAGATGTCTCACATTGCATTTGATTTGATTTTAAGTCCTAATTCCTGTTCTGTGCTTAGTGGCTTAATAGTTAAGTTATAATGCATTTATTAAAAGCATTTTAATATTAATGTGGTTACTCATTTACAGTTTAAAGTAGAAAATATAGAAAAATATAGAAAGCTGGTTTGTTCTAAATATATCTAGCTGGAGGTTAAGTGTATACTAAGGTGGGAACAGACACGGTTGTCCCAGTGGACATTGTCCCAGGCTTTATTTTTATGTCTTGACGGCTGTACTGACTTTACCTGTCCTAGGAATGTAGCAGACTCCCCCACATCCTTCTGTGATCCCGCCCGCACAACAACAGGCCGACATGGCCCACGGCAAAGTTAGATTTTTCTCATCCATAAGGGAAAGCACACACACAAAAAAGGTAGAGGGAGATGGAGAAGCAAGGTGTCGCAGCAATATGAATGTTGTGAACCATGACCTGTAAGATTAACAAAGCAGGAATACAAAAAGAGAAAGCATGAAGAAAAGGCTGAGTGGTCTGACAAAAAAATGGTTTGACAAAAATGTAACAAAGAAAGAAAAAGAAAGATGATGGACTACAGTAGAGAGAGCTGAGTCACTTAGATTCTGTCTGAATAATCGAAGGTTGTTACCCATGTACTATGAAGCAAGCTGCTTCACGCTGCCACAGGCCATGTGTAAGAGCTGAATTACTGTAAAGAAAGTGAATGACAAGCTAATGAAGTCCACTGAGAGTGTGGGGAATGACTCTAAAGGAGGCTGTGTCGATGTGCACAGTGTTTACTTTGTACCATTTGCAGCGTCATCATGGTTTCTTTTCATTGTGCGAGGGAGCATCCAAATAACTGAGGAGCACTGAAGAGTATGGGATGTTCTTCTACACTGTGTGACAGACAGTATTAACCTGTGTTCACTGAGATGGAGATTGCCATTTGAAAAGCAATCTCTCCCAGATTATTTACTTCACAGAGGATGATAACTCTAGACTGCATGCACACACAAACACACACGCAGCTTTAATGTTTTTTATTTTGGTCTTTTTCATGTTCAGAAGCCAAGGTGGACAGACACATGCATCCACATGCAACACTTTTTCTGAAATCCTAGGAAAGGCCAAACCAGGATCTGTGAATTGTAAAGCTGCCAGTTGTATCCTTTGTAAAGTACAGTGTACTGATGCACTCACTGCCTCTGTCACTTGTGTTAGCCCATACATGCGGTGCTATGTCTTCAAATCATGTGAGACACTATTGCATCTCCATCTTTGAGAGTGGCCAACAATTATGAACAAATGCAGGGATTTGGTGTGGTGAAATCTGCTTTGGTCTCTATGCTATGGTCTCCTTTCTTCACCACATGCAGGTAGCAATTCCCATTCTTTCAAACTCTTTGTCCTTCAACTTTGTTTTTTGTTGTGAAAGAACCTTCTATTAACTTTGCCTTTAACCGCGTGGTCCTCACATCTCTGGGGGATGAGAGTATCCCTGACAGTAATTAGCCGTCCTTCCAAGATTGGGGTGACATTAGCTTTGGTCTAATTTAACGCGAGCTGATTATATGACGCCCTGACACACCTGAAGGGTTTCATTGCTAGTTAAAAGAATGTAATTGGAATTTGTGGGACCTGCCCATACATAGCCCTGTTCCAAAAAAAACAGGCAAGTTCTTTTATGACAAATAGCCTTAAACAGTCTTCCGAGACCTTAGTGTCATCAGCAATCTTTTAAGTGCACAAAAACTAGAAAGATAGCAAAGTTCAATATTGGGCTCATGTACAAACTACACACTGTTGAGAGAGAGATAGCATCGTCTGTGTGGTTGTTTCTCAATGACTGGAGTTAAATATGTGTGATGTGTGTTTGGCAGGGTTAGTAATGGTCAAGAGGCTCCGCTGTGATCTGCTATTACTAGTGAATATTGTAATTTGCCGTGCTCTGCATGAAAGCCCTCATTAACAGGAGCGGCAGAATGATGGTTTGCCACTGATTGCAGGAAGTAGTGAGCGATCTGTTGTACTGCATCACACTTTGGAGGCTTTTTATAGATTAACATGGAAACACATGAGGCACACGCACCCATTAAGTCACAAAATGATCACATTACACGAACTGACACATAATCAAAACCATACATGCAGTGAGAGAGAGATAGCAAAACATAATGTATGAGTACATAGCGAGGCTCATCCCTGTCGCAGCAGTCTGTCCAAGGAAATATTGACTTTATTGCTGCACCGCTGATGGCTCCACCCACCGATAACCATCAGCTGTATCACATGCTGATCTCAAGCATGTCTCACTTCATTAACAAGGCCATTATCACTGATGGTGCTTATCAGGACGGGACGGACACTGAGCATGGATGTATGTGTGTGTGAAAGTCTATGGGGAAAAGTAGTTTTCAACTGTCAAGGACTTGACGACTTTCCTATTGTGTGTGCGTGTGGTATTGACATATACCCTGTGCCGGCCTCTTCAGCACACAGCACAGCAGGTGTGACACTGCATGAAAGGATCCTTTAACTGAGACAGAGAGATTTTCTGTGTCCCATGATGAGACACATTACAAGTGGTTAGAGAAGCAAGCCATCATCATAACAGTGCACCTTTGTCTATCTCCACAACAATTTACAGATCCAGTCTGGTAGCCAGCATCACAGAGTTACTTAGTGCAAGCACATTTTGATTTATCTGTGGCTATACCATGTGAAAATGAATCATTGCTTCATTCAAACCAATGCAGCATGCAGTTTCACACACTCCCCGTAACTGCTGCCTTCTGTAAATCATGTTCTGAATATGTATTGATTTGGTTTTATGGTAGAAATTTGCATTGTTTTTACATCACATAATTTAATATAGCAAGTTCAACATCATACTGTATACTGGCAGCAAAACTACTTTTTTCTGGGTCGTAATAGTTTTTGCTCCCTATTTGTAGAGGATTTCATTTTCATTTGTTATAAAAAGTTTGATTCAGGCTGTTATCCTTTTGCGTTTATTAAAGATATGGTGCCATGCTATTGTTCAACATGTGAAAATTGTACATTAGAATAAGATTTTATGCACTGGCTGGCCAAACACTTTTTGCTTACATTAATGATACACTCTGGTATCCCTCTGAGGAAGCTGCTAATTGTTTGATATTGGAGCCTCCCTTATGTTTGTTCAGGGAAATAGAGATGGTAAAAGCTCCCGCGAATCACTGTCATCACAGGAGAAAGCTTTTCTACCACATGTGGCCCTCTTCACTTATGTAACTGAGCCAAATAGCTACATAGACTTGCTGGAAGCACTAAAGTAAACAGGATGAATTTATCTAGAGCATGTGATGTTGCCAACTTGTGAATTAAAATATATATACCATAAAAGTAATATACGGAATATAGTTTATTGAGGGGGAAAAAAATATATAAAAATGTTTGACACAAGTTACAAGACCCCAAATAGAAAATCAAATGAAAATGTTCTAATTGTCAAATGTCATAGATAGACTTTACAGTCAAAAGACAGACAGAGTCAGAGCAGCAAGTGGATCATATTCTATTATGACTTCAAGACCTCCCATAAGCCTAATCATCATTATCACCACAAAATATTAATAAAGTGTAATATTTTTCAGTAATGTAAAATACTCACTTTGTCAGTGATCCTTTCAACAGGTTATAGAGAAAAATGTCATGACGTCACTATTTTCATGTGAGCACAATATCTCAGACTCAACAGTTGAGGCTGGGACAGCGAAGCATGCTGTCTTCAAGTTCATCAAGTCCTTCATGTGTACTGTGAGAGTGCCCACAGAGAAGACAACAATGACATTTAACAGGAGAAGAGCTGCTGGCATCCGGCCTACCTATCACTCTACTTAGGCTTGATGTAAACATATGCTCTCAGTGTGACACAGTCGGCCAACTACACTCTTTACAGCGTTTACCTCTTTGACACATACATCAATTGGCATAAAAACAAAGTCTACCAATATATATTGTAGACAGACTTATAGGAAAGTGTCAAACTATTTGTTAACACTGTAGATTTGCTAAAGGATCCCCATCACCTATTTTCTGAGATATTACACCTCATTTGGTACTATATTGTCTTTTTCCCTTCAGTATAGACAATGGCGCAGAACATTCATAATTCATAACATCATTACACAGAAAAAGAGGGGTGCTATGTTCGATTTCTCTCTCTACTGTACGTGTGCTTGCAGGAGGGAGAGATGGGTCACGTTTAACAGGCAGCGTGGTCAGAGTTCCTGCACAACCTGTTGTGAGTCAGTGTTGTATGCGTGTGAAGCATGTGTTGTGAGGTTAATCTAGTTAAATGAGATCATGCCACACGCTGTGTAGTGTATTGCATGTTAGAAGAATGTTAGAAGAAGTGCAAAATGTGTGTGACAGGCAACAGAAGGCAGGACAGAATCCCAGAGCTTTATTTATAAAATGTTGAACATGCAAAAGTAGGAGCTTTAATCATGTTTGTGCTTTGATGCTAATGGTTTAGAATTTAAAAAATAAACTTGAGGGAATATTTGCAAAGGTGAATCATATTCATTAAAAAAATTGCCCAAGCACTACCTTTTATTCGCCTCTGGAGCAATTTATAAATGACAAGCAACCAGTGAAGTGTGTAATTAGATGCCCAAACACTTTTTTACGCACATTAGAGGAGCCTCCTTGGTTCATTAGAAGAAATAGCAAATTGCATCCATTAGACAGATCTGTGTCTCCTTACTTCTGTGGAACAACACCTCAGATGAGACCATCTCCTATTATAGCAGCCAACCACCACTGAGGGGGTTTGAGCTCAGGTGTCTATCAAAGCTCAGCATTGGCAGCTATGCTTTGTCGGTACCCGGCAATGTCATTTCTTGGCGCTGCCTTTGATATCCTACCACTTCTTCATGATTCACAGAAGGCTTCAGCGCGCTGAGTTGGAACCATCAGTGATGCTGAGGCATGCTGTCACCTAATAAACCTTCTCTTATGACAACCCGTGACCTGTGAACTATGAACTGTAACAAAGTAAAAGGTCTTCAGTAGCCACCTCTGTTTGACATTTAACACTCCCGCTGAATATCTTTGTGGTTCTCTGTTTCAAATAAGACTAACACCGAGTTATATTCATCTCTTGTTAACATGCAGTGCAGATCTTTAGACCTATAAAAAGGAAGATTACACTGCATCAGGATGAAGAGATGATTAACCAAAACATATTGGAGGCGTAAAAAGAGGAAGTTTGTTTGAGATAGTGTGTAAAATAGACAGGGAAACGATGTGAAAGACTGCCTTTACAGGAAAATTATCTCCTTGTTTGGTGAATGTACAGGTGATTCAGGAGATACATGATTTATGCAGAAGCAAACAGTTTCAAGCAAAAGAGAAGAGCCGTTACAAACAAAAAGGTCTTTGTTTCCTCTTAAATGTAAAGTGTTTTCCTCATTGTTTGCCTGTCACTCTCCTCCTCAGACTCAAATTAGAGCTCATCCTACACAACCTTCGATGGGGAAAAGTCCAAAAATCAGACTGATTGTACCACTGTTTATACCACTGTCTTGCCTCAGCAGGCAGCATCATGCACATTAAGTCTCATGATTATGATGTGGGTTTTATGCTTTATTCTCACATCCCTCTAAACCCAATTCAATTAAAGAACAATTGCATTCTAATTGCCACTGCATCACTGGCTTGTTGGCAGAGCTACCAAAGTGCCTTGTTGTGTTTCCAGAAAGCTGCCCACCCGCATAACAAGAAGGGATTGTACCGGAAGTTTTGAGTGGATTGAGAAAGACCCACTTGGATTGAATTACTTTGCCATTACGGACCACTTAACTGTGGAGACACACACTCTCACACACAGTAACATCTAGGTTATGGAAGTCTAGATGGTAGGCACTTATTTCATCCACTTCCCGGAGACAGAGGTTGGAGACAGAAAACTAAGAAATACACTTGAAGCTTCCAAAGTCTACTTTTGGGACTGGAAACTCTCTGATGTAACATAAAAGTCAGAACTGCAGGAAACATTACATTGAAAATTATTGGGGTTTATTTCATGGTTAGACTTCCTTAATTGCCTTAGGAAGGAGCGATGGCTCACAGCTGATTAATGGTTCAGGGATAGTGGTGGATTTCATTATGTAGCATCTGTCCGTCAGTTCACGCTTAATATTGTGATGATTTGCAGCCCACAAATAACTCAAACAAATCAAGGGTACATTAAAATTACACAGCGGTTGTGGTCTTCATGTTAACCACGGCCTCGTTCTGCTTTTTCTGCTCACATTTACAGTAAAAGTTACTCTATCAAGACCAAATATTGTAATCCTTTCTATGAGCCATTACATTTTCACCAGCACAAAGGAGCTAAAGACTGTCTTTGTTAGAATTTGGAAGAATACATAATGTCACTTGTGATTGAGTTTTTGCCCTGGATTATTACCCCTCCCCTCTGACGTGCACTGTCCACGTCGAAACCTTGACAAGAACCGAGGTCAATTGACAAATGACAAAGATGTTCAGTGGTATCAGCTGATAAGGATAGTTACCGTGGCAGCAAAATAGAGTGGCCCCTGAGGTGTAAAGAGCTGAATACGTGATGAGTCCAACCATTGTTGTAATGATTGGGGTGAAGATAACATTAAATCCATGGCAGCATTATCTTGTCAAAGGGACACAGCTGTACACACAAAACTAATTTCCTGACATTTTAAAGACACAACCTGAAGCTCAGGGCTTAAGTTTGAAAAGTAAGTGACAGCCTCCCTTATCTGACCAAAAAAGGGGACTTTTGAAATGTTTTTCTATCCTTTAGCTGACACAAGTGTACATTTTTAGGTTCTTTATAGCCATTGTTTCAGTAAGATTTCAACCCAGAGATTTTAGTATGGAGATCTGATTTGCATAGTTTTTTTAAACAAGTAATAACTGATGATTAGGTGGGATATAACAAAAAGAATATCTGTCATATCTTTACCTAATTTTATTAGGTCATGTATGTGGTTTTCGAGTGCTAATGGGCCCACCATCTGCATCAGTTGCATGAACGAGCGCTCAATGCAGTGCACTCCCCTGCTATCCACTTTTCAAGCAAGAGTTGCACTGCACTATAAAAGCGCGCATTAATTTCACCTGCAAGAAGAAACTCCCCTCTCTATGTTTTTCTTTTATTGAGAGCCCGCCTGATCCCATTGTCTATGTGTCTCTGTTTTTTTTGCTCATTTCTTGTTTTCATGAACTGAGGCTCCTACTTCTTTGAAGCGATTTATTCATTAATTAGCAGCAACATCACACTCTAGAGGCAGCGCTCGTTAGCTGCCCTGCAAGAAGATCATCTATACGGAGCGGGCCTGTGCTGCCGACCCTCGGCTTGCTGCACAGATGGTTGTTTACTCCTTTCTTGTTGTAACACATTGTTCTTTTCCGTCAGGTCAACGTGGAGACACACTTGTTGTATTTGTTATATAAGTGCTGGTTTTGGAGAATGAATATTTGATTGAGGCCCTTAATGCAAAGTGAGCATGTAGATGAGGAGGTGGTCAGTAGGCGGAGAGCAGTGAGCTGCAACTCAGTCCAGGAGCTGGCAGCATGCCAACATAGAAGAGAGCTTTTACTGTACCTACACTTTCACTCCTTTACTCTTCTCTCTGCTCTCAATTTACTTTTCCACTTCTCTTTCTCTCTCTCTCCTCCCCTGTTTTGTCTCAGGACGACCATTCAATGCATTGAGCTTAAAGGCCAAAATGTTCCACAGAAGGTTTAGGATGTCTTTCGTTCATATGGCAGTTAGGCTCTTTAATGAGCAGTGATTATACAACTGGCTTCTCATTTATCAAATCAAATCAAATTTTATACAGTGCCAAATCTTGACATACGTTATCTTAAGGCATCTTACATAGTTAGGCAGAAACCTGCAATATTGTATGCTGCAATTACTTTAAGTGTGATCGTCTAGATAGTGTTAACATTGGCACATTTTTACCATTGGGCTGTAAGGTCCTGTGTTTTATCCAATTATTGGCTTTATACTTGGCTTTCACTGACCCTCTCACTGTTACTGTAAGCCACTATGTAAATATAGTATATTCAATGACTCTGTTTGGTGTTATTGATTTGGTATTTACCATATGTCTCTCTCAATGTATATTTCTATAGTTGGAAAGATGATTTCACCTGTGGGGATTCTTGGTTTTTGTTTTTGTTGTTGTTTTTTTTTTTTGCCCTTGACTTTTTACTCTTATTTAGCTTTAAGTTTCTCTCCAATGGTGCCTTTGTTAAAACTGTAGTTTATATCCTCTAAATATAAACATACATTACATTCAAGCCAATGTCAAATGAGTTCACACAATACTGATTTAGCCTACCAGCTCCACTTACACACTTATACACACTTCTTGTCTCCTCCCGCCCCTGTGCTACTGGTGTGTATACACAAATGCTTCCTCAGTCAGGATAGCATTGTTTGAGAAAGCCCATATTCAGATGATGGATGAATCATACTAATAATGTAGACCAAACATAGCAGGCCAGTTAGGGGGCAGTCAGAAATCTCTGTCTCTATCTCTGCAACAGTCTGCTGTTTGGCAAAATTCTGACCAATTCATCCATATTAAATTTTTAATAAATTTTACAATGTTCAAAATCAAGTTCCTCTTTCTATTATGTAACATTCCGAATCTACAGTACTATAGTGTACTATCATCTGTTCAGAGCAACAGAATTTGTGCTTGTGTCTGACACTGACAGACATACAGGGGGGGGGGGGGGGGGGGGCAGGCAGTGATGGAGGTGACTCTGAAGGTCTACTATAGGCTGCTTTCTAGCTGGCTCAACAAAATATATTATTGTTAATCATTTCGCAATGACGGCTTGTCAGGAGACAGATCTCCCGGTAAACTCCACTCACTTGTATTCTGTCCTGCCTGTGAAGTCTGACTCCGCTGTTGCTACGACGCCATTGGTCATTTGCATACTAACAGTGATTGGATGTTTCCGGTGAGTGCAGCCACAGATACACACACACAGAGAGTGGTGAGAGAAATGCTCAACTCGTGTCTTTGGACATACTTTTCAATTGATTTCATTTTAGTTTTCCTAACCCTAATCTAATCTAATGATTTTCATATTACCTAATTTTGATTTTGAAAATTGGCTTTGCCCCCCTGTTTCCCCTGTGAGGAGGCAGCCCTGAAGCAGAGGCCCAACCATAATATCAGCAGTTTTAACTGCTCCCATGTCAGAATGTAATTGAGTGTTTCCCAACACTGAAAGAATAAGATTGCTGAATTAAGTGGGAGTGGAATCTGTATGGTAAGATATGGGTTGTGTGTGCAAGTGTGACTGACTGCACAAGGAGAGTGCTCACGTTTATGTATAAGACATGCATGTGCGTCACAGCCCAGAAAAATGCATGGGTAAATTCACGAGTAAGATGACGCTTCATTACAGGACAGTGAGGAGTTATCGTAGCACTGAATGACATCACACCCTGTGCTGTTACTGAGCTAATAAGGGGAAATCCACCAAAGTATGGTTGAGACAACAGTAGAAGGAAATCCCTGTGGATCATGGCCTTCTCTGACAAGGGAAATCTTCCCCCTGTTATTATATCTTGTAGCCTAATTATTGCATGGGTGTGTCATGTATGGGGAAGGAAAATGAGCGTCAGATGAGTGTTGTTATTAACTTCACATCTGCTCTTATATCAATATCCTGCATGTTTAGATACTGAATGTATCTAAACTGTCATGGTGATAGTGATGGAAAAATAAGGTGAATGATTATTCAACTAATTATAATTGTTGACAATGTCGAACATTAAAACGAATGTCATTAAATATTTAGTTGCAAAATAACAATATGTACAGGGGTAATCACAAGCTTTTCCAGTTGTTTACCTTTCTGACATTTTTTTTGATAAGACAGTTAACGTTACATAAATGTTACTGCTTAGTTGGAATACATTCTGTTCAAATAATAAATAAATAAATGAATATTGGTGTAGGATTTTCAGTGGAGGCAGAGCAGTAAATAAAACATTTTTGAATCATGTGCTCATTTTATGGCTTTAGGCAAAGACATAATAATAATAAAAAAACAAACAGACAAGGCTATGGTCAAGTTTTCTGCACTGGGTGTACTCACAGATTAGCTAGGTCAAATAGACTCGGTGAATTACTTCACTTTCTTGTCTCACCTGCTCACCTTCCTCTGTGGACACACTTGGACAAATGAACAGTGTCACATAGCTCACTTCCTCCCTGTATTCTTTCCAACCACCTTGTCTCTGTTTAACCTGAGAGTTTTTTAGAGGATACAGCCTTTGAGGGAAGGGTGCCGCTGTGCAGTTTTTCAGCTCTAATTCTCTTTGCTCTCTCCTCACTCACCGACCCACCACTCGCTCACCTATGGGGAGGTCATGGGAAGAGGTGGTTTGACTCTTGGCACAGTTTATTGCTTGCCTAATTGTCACTTCCATGTTGATGAGCACATGATAGATACTGTAAGTGGACAGGTCTGTGGGGTACAGAGTGGACAAACGGGACACAAGGGTCCGTTCTCACACAAAGGCAGAAGCTGACGATAGCGGCGTGGACGCGCAAGGAGATTCAAGTGCACTGCTGTATGCATCACCTAGTCTCAGTTCATAAATGTGGATGGGACCCAGGAGACACAGCAGAGACTCAGAGGGGTCCAGAAGCACCAACACCATTCACATTGACCTTCACTGACCATCCCAAGAAGTAGAAACAGAGAAAGTGAAAGAGTGGTGTAGATGGGAACAGATGATGTGATAATAAATGGTCGCATGGATCTACTGTTTTCAGGAGACATCTGCTTGCAATAAACATTACTTTTTTTGTTTTTTTACTGCAGCGATGGTTTCCAGGGGATTTGCATCACCTTTTCTTTTGTAATTGGAAGTTGTGCTGCGTCTTGCTTTGTCATAAATCAATTTACTCAGAAACCAGATTTGTTTAAAAGGACATTGATGTTTGTTTGTCCCCCCAGAGATATGCAATAAATTATTGGAATATTCTTTTGGCATTTAGTTGGATTTGAGCTGTGAGTTCTTATTGTGTAAAATCTCCCCCCACTGATTTTGTGTGTGTGTACTTGTATTTACAGTATATATATATGTATATATATACAGGTTTTGAAGACATTTTGACCTTGTAGGGACATTTTGTCTGGGCCCCACAGCTTTAAATGGCTCAGGGTTAAGACCTGGTTTTAAGGTTAGGGTTATAATTAGGTTTATGTTAGGTTACAGTATAGGCACTTAGTTGTGATGGTTAAGGATAAGGTAAGGGGCTAGGGAATATACAGTATATGTCTATGATATGTATATATAAAAACAAGTTTGTTTGTGTGCACATGTGCATACCAGTAAGTCCAGGTTAGACCTGTGAGTGCTTATGTGTCCAGCATATTCATGTCAAACAATTAAAGATGAGTTGAGAAATAATTTCCATCCACGAATGAAGCTTCAGGTTTGCCATTTAAATCGTGTGCCTCCTGGCCTCCTCCTACATAAATAAGAACATTTACATAAAGATAAGGAGTCATATTACTTTCTGATATCATGATTAGGAGTGATTGATTCTCCGCATCATTGTTATTAATTTTGTTGTGTGGGGATCATTATGTAAATTGAAAGGACTACATTTCATTAAAAGTAACTGTCAGCATGAGAGCAGAGACTCATTAACTGGAACTGCAAAGGTTTCTCATGAATGATTTTTCTCAAGCCTTTGCTCCAAAATTGAGTTATTCTTAGCTTTGGTAGCTCCGGGCAACTGTTGCCATGCATACATATCCATAGATACGCTTGGTGGTGCAGGCTTTTCCTTTTTCCTTTTTTCTTTTCAGAAATGGGGAGACGCAGTGGTAAGGAGAGTGAAAAAAGGGGATTGGTGAAATGAACCCAGGGGATTATTGATTTCCGTTGGGGCAGGAGATACAGTAGCAGTTTGTTTCCATAGTTGGGCATGTAACCATAAAATATCCATTGTTTAACAGCAATGCTTTCAGTGTCACTGAGTCAGTGGCAAGAGTTCCCAATGGGGTCCAAAAAGCATAATATAAAATTGGAAATAAGAATATAAGACATATATAAGGCAAAATATTAATGAGTGGTTGTGAAATGATCCCGTAGTGCATTTGCGCACCTGTGCTTGTGTTCACGCTCATCTGTTTGTGTATGTGTTTTCACATGTGAGTACATGAGGCAGCGACTTAGTTGTTCCTTCTGGCCCGGTGTGGGCAGATGTTTGTGGAAAGCTTCCCAGAAAAGAAAGCTCTGTCTTGTAAACATTTCAACAATACCTTAAGCTTCTTACAGACTTACACGCTGTGTTTGACCTGCATGGCTTTAGTTTACTTTTAATCATCTTGACAACATTTACCCCTTCATTAATAGGGAATTGATGCTACTGTAACTGCAATAAACAAGCAATAGATTATCATTTACATAATTTAGTTTGCAAACTTTTGGTTCTGAAACTGAACTCTGTTTGCATCCACTTTTTTCTTTCGGGATAGTGGATCACCAAAAAAATGTTTGTCTGCACTATTCATGTCTATTCCATCTTTTTCCTCATCTGACTGCATGTACCCTTGCCAGTACAAATCTGTATTAAACTTGATGACTTCCTAAAGCATGAGACTTACATAATACCATATGTTAAGGAAGGAAGATAATTTATTCTTCCTCTGTTTGCTTCCTTAGCTGGGATTGACTACAGGTCTCCCTGCCATCCTCAGAGGATATGCAGGAGCGATAATGGATGGATGGATGGATGTTTTCTTCTACTCTCACTTTGTTCCAATTGCAACTTTACAAAATTAAAACTGTTATTAGCACTACTAGAGAGATGACAGAGAACTTTTTTGCAGTGTAAGCTTCAGGAGGCCAGAAATATTATGTTTTAGGTAACCCAAGTGGAATTGATGGACGTAAGCTGTATTAACCTTCCAATGTCCATTGAAAAGAAATCCAGTGTGTTATCTTTATGGCAAAGGTTGGGACAGCTGATTGAATTTCCTGAGCTGTGTTCCATCCAAACATGGATTTATTGCAAGGGAGCCTTAAGCTGGCATTCTTACCTCATTAATTGTGGTCTAAACATGTGTGTGTGCACGCGCATAAATGTAAATGTACGTTTACTAGTGCTTACGGTCATGATGACGTTTGTCATGTCGAAGTACAAAAGCGACCTTTGAGGTGGCCTCGGCCAACTTTTAAACTCACAGATTTCCACTTTGCCAATGTAATTATTTATCTTTCAATGTTGTTGAGTGCTTGCTAAGAAAGGACAGACATCTGTCTGCAGCAGAGATTAAGAACTACGCTGGAGAGTCGTCATTTCTTTTCTTTTTTTTTTTGCATCATGCATCAGCACGCCACCACTAAAAAGCCCTGAAAAAAAGTTTTTAGGTTTTACAAACAAGTTTGGGAAAAGTGTTGTGATCACCACAGCCCTGCTGGGAGCTGAGGGAAATGTTTGTTTTTACTTAATTTCAGTGTGCACAGAGAGAACCACAGTCCCTCCCTACAAAGGAAATGTACTCGGCTAATCATTCGCTGGCTGTTTGATTAAAGCCTCATGGGATGCTGCATGGAAGTTGAGAAAGCACAACACTGGAGTGACAGTAGCTGCATCCTTTTAATTGAATTACACGAGAGGCTGTAATGTAGCCTCGTAAAAGCTGTGTAATGGTAGGAGTGTGCTAGGTGTCAGAGCGGATTATGCTTTGTTTCGGTCAGGTGTTCACTGATTGTGAGTCTTTGCAGTTCAAAGGGTTAATTTTAGACAAACATAAACGTTTGCTCTTTAAAATGAATGAAATTTGATTTCTTATAAGGCATATGTGCATAGTGCTTAGCCCGTCCTTGCTTCACTGCTTCTGCCTGTCTCATCACATGCACAAAATCAATGCAAATGATGTACATGTTTATCTGCATACAGAGCTTGGAAGTGAAGTCGAGACACATGGAGATGTACTATAAAGCCAGGTGTGACCATGTGAGTACAAGGGACGAGCATTGCAATCAAAATGCTAGACGAAAATCCCTGGGTATTATCTGATGTGAGACTTTTTGCTATCACCAGAATTTAATCAGCGAGAATTTAATCAGCAAGTTTTTTTTTTTTTTTTAGGATGAAACAGTTTTTTTCCCTTTGTGTGCAAAACCTACCACAGTGTTTCACTGCCCTCACCTCTTCCAGCTCTTTCCCAGAGTATTCACTTTTACACTTCACCTCCTCACCCCAACACAATTTACAGTAACTGATTCTAATTCCCCCCCATTTCCAAATTGACTGTATCTCCTTAATCACTACCCTGCAGTCGTGTCCCTGACAATCTGACCTGCCTCGACCTTCTATGTTGTCATGTAGTTTGTTTTTTTTCAAGGGCTTATTTCATCTCTGAGTAACTCTACTACCATCTGTCATCCCACAAACATCTTATCTTCACTTAACTGTCTAATACTGGGCTTCCACATGCAGCAGCTACATATTTATGGTTACATTTTTTGAGGAAACACAACACAGACTGCAGAGTGTTTCCACAGATAGGCAAGCCACCAGTGGTCTTTTCTTGAACACCCACAAGTTATTTCTGCACAGCCTCAACAAAATGTTTTCTTATGGTTTTGTTGTTTTTTTTTTTTTTCATTATAAACTCCTTTTCATTTATCTCACTGCCTCTGACAAGCTTATCATCATAAAAACGTGACCGTTTATGCAGTATTTTATACAAATTGAGCTGGCATGAAGAGTCATAGCTGTGTATACCCATTCTGCAGTATTTATAATACTATTATAAGCTATGACTTAAATTTAACCTCAAGGCAATAAAGTGCATGGAGAAACTTGTTGTAGAGCATGAAGACCTCTCAGTATAAACAGTAAGGCCACTTTGAGTGCTTTGTTTTGCTGTGTGGTGCCTCATAAGTAAAACACTGTTCCTCATATAAGCAGGTGATAAAAACAATATCTGGGGAGCAACTAAAAGTGATACTACAAATCTGTATTTATGACTTATCACTACAGTACACTGTAATACTATGCTCCTGTGCTGCAGGGGTTTGGGGGTTGAGGTGTCTGTCCATCTGCTCTGATAATAACAAAACCTGTGAGAATGATGTGTCTTGGCAGTGTGCTTCGATATTCAAAGCTGCATTAAGTTATATTTCTGTATACACTGAACACTGAATAAAATAGCTCCCTGTAAAAACCAACAAACCAAGTCAATGTCAGCTCCTATAAAGTTCAGGGCAGCTGCCCATATAAACTTGTTGAACTTAATCTGAGCAGATGGAGTACATATTGCATAATGTCATAGCAAAAAAAAAAAAAAAAGAAAATGCTGCTTAATACAGTGCTACCAATTATGTTATCTTACTTAACCCTAACCCTTATCATAATGATGTGATCATATCACGTAGCTATTTTAGGCTTAGGTTTTTTTATTGTCAAGTTTAAAGGAATAATTTAATACTGAATTTATAAAAGGTTTGGCAGATCAAAATGTAAAATAAGGTGACAAACTCGGATCAGTCCTAGATCTAGAGAGATCTGGAGTGGATCCTACATTAGCCATAATGCTTAGAACTAATACTTTGTTTGGATGCTGGTGACTGGTTTTCCAGACTTCTTTTTTATGGCAAAAAAAAAAAGAAAATCTTTTACTGGCAGGTTACTGGCAAGGTCTATTGTTTAGATTCTACAATAGGTGTTCATAATCACACTTTGACTTCCATAATACGTAAATATTGTGTTATTTTGTGTAGACTACACTGTAGGACCATGGATATGATGTCACACTTTTGTGGACTACAGTAAGATTTGATATGTGTTAGCCATAAAGCTCAATGGACCAAACAAAATTTAGAGCTACCATCGCCAACCCTTTCCTCCTGTGCCAGGAGCATGAAAGTTCCAGAAGCCCAGCAAGTGGATCACCCCACTCAGCCAAAAGACATCTCAAACTAGAGTTCACATATTTCACTTCTGCTCCGTTCTGTTGAGCTGGAAGCATGTAAGAGTGAGGAAAGAAAGTACCCAGCCTTAGAGATATTACCTCGTAGTCTGTCTCGCACACACACAGCAGCATGATATAGGCAAACGGAATAGAAAGTTGGCAGTATAAAGAAATATGACTGCCATAGCCCATTTTCTAGATACGTGGTCATCCTTACAGGCTGTACTACAAGTTCATAAGGTAAGACAGATTATACAGCTTTACTGTGGACATGTTATCCATCCTTTCACACTGCATACCAGCGGACACTGTAACCGTGGTTGCCTCATTAAAGAGGGGAAAAAAAAATCATAGTAGAGGAGGCAGTGTTATAGCTCCACACACACACACACACACACACATTTGTACAGCAACACTCACAGACAATCTGTGAGACTTAAGGTCAGGAGTATTTCTGCTGGTTATGTCATGTCTTTGATAACATATATTAGATCTGCACAGCGAGTGCAATTTGGTGTTATTAGAAATGACCTTGAAGAAGGCCGCTGAAATGGTCCAGGGAAATTCTTTGTATGGTTTTTCCAATAATCTGAGACCAAAATGTGGGAAATTCAATAAGGCCACTCTTGCATTGCTCCTGGAATAGCTGTATCGATCATGGTACTCTTTGGTTTTTGGCAAGGAGGCACTTGAGAAAGGTCCCCCCCCCCAAAAATACACCACCATTTAGCCTTCACCTTCTCAAATGGACTGACTAAAAGCAATCAAATGTTTACAACTATGCTGTCTGTCATAGGTTACCCTCTCATATAATGTTTATTTGCATCATTTGAGAACTTCAGCTGTAACTTAGGTCAATAAGCTAGGCAAATGTGAAATGCAAATTCCACATTTCATGATCCTGCTTCAAAGATACTGTAGATTAGAACCAGTAAAATATTGAAGAGAGATGGATTTAAGTTGAAGTAGTGCCCCCTGTATATTTCCCACCATTTTTAGATTTGATTAAAGTTTAATTAGTTCCTCCAGGGAAAGAAGGAAATGGAAAACTTTTCAGAAAAATGGAAATGAACTAAGTGAAGACTTTAATGTTATACAACTGCAGCATGTTTTATATATAGTGTATAACAATGTGTATAGCTATATTAGTTTAATATATAGTATGCATTCTGCACAGGTATACATCTTATGCTTTGGCTGATGTCCTTTGTACATTGAGTGTGGAAAGGCCTCCTTAGAGCTGATATTAAATGAATTTCATTGTCGGAGGGCATATCCATAAAATGCTTTATTATAAGTATTTTAAGTGGACTACAGAGAAGCATGAGGGGAACAGCTGTATATCTGTGTTTGTATCTCTCTGTGTATGCAAATGAACGTGTGCATGTATGTGATTTATGTATTAGTTCAACCTATACCTTCAGATAAGAGCCACAGGAGCTGCCTGGGAATACTAAACATTTAACATTAAACAACAATTAACTTGTAATTAATCTGGAGTACAAAGACTACATAGTCAGGTTTAAGAAAAGATTGTGGTTTGAAAGATTTAAAAAAATACACACACACAGAGAGATAAACAAAATGTGGAAACAGTCCAGCAATCACATTTCCACGAATGATGGCAGCTCAAAATCGGCTTTGGTTTCTGCCTGAATGTACCATTAAACCCATAGAAAACTATTTAAAATCCAATGAAGCTCAACTTTAAAAAAAGAAGAAAATTCGCTGAATAGTTAGAAAGGAACTCACTTTCAAGTGCTGTGGAGTTTTACTGATGATTAAAAAAAAAAGATCTGGCACTTCCTCTCAAAGTCTTTTTTATTCTATATACATGCACTGGATATTCATGAACCACTCTATAATAATTTAAAGCTCCTCCTGACAACATATTGGTTTTATCACCACACTGCTCTGACAAAATGCTGGCTCCTGAAGACCCCTCAGATCTCTCTGGAAAGGATTATAAAGCGATGCTTAACCCCGTCAGAGCATAGGTCATGGAAAGACAAATACGTCCCACCATATTTCCTTTCATCTGGTTATGGGCTGTTTCAGTCACTAGAGACGTACGGATAAACAAGGCAGGGAGGATTATATTTATTTCTATTTTAATTTTGTTTTTGGCTTCTCTGGTGCTTAACTTTCAGCTTGTCTGTAGTGACACAAACATACACAGAATAACAGTCCGAATGAATGCCTGTTGATTAAGAAAAAACATCTTTTTCCAGGCTGACCCAGTACGTCACAGTGTGTGGTACAGGAGATTTATTTATGTATATATTTGCAACAGCGATACCTTCAGAATGCATACATATATTGTATAATTGTTTGACACACATCCCAATACTTTATTGTCACCCTTGTATCAATTTATGCATAGTATGGCCAGATGCTAACACAGGCCTAATAATCCAAACGATCAAGTACAAAGGTAATGGGTAATGATGCAAACAAATTGGCTTGTGCATCATATAAGGTCAGATTTGCAGCTTCATAATGTTCATAATCTTTATATTTTCTTCTGTAGAAGTACTTATGGCATACATGTGCAGGCAAACATAGACTTCCATAGACTCTATGGACACATGAGAAATCTTGGGACACCGTCTCTTCCACCATGGAAGTAATTGTAACAGGCTGGACCGTGAAGCAGTAAAAATTGAAGGTCGCCTCATAATTAACCCCTGCTGATAAGCTTGATGTTTTTTGTGATGTCACATTCTCCCAGGAGCCTCCGCAGCTTACAGCACCTGATCATTGCATTAAATCAGACAGTCTCATTATGGCACCTGTGGGTGAGTCTGTTGCAGAATGTAATTTTATATGTTTAAGGGACTATTTTAGAGAATGGCTCAGAGAAAATATATCATATTAAGGGAATTTAAGGTTGATGTGCTGGATGTCTCCACACACTTCTAAACATTCACTGTTGCTAAATTTTGACTAAAAAAAAGTTTTTATGCATAACATTCTTTGAGACTATACCTCAGTTCATCAGCAAATTTTTTGTCTGTAATGGTGAATAAAGGATGATCAGTTGCCTTGGAAACAGCAGCAAGTAACTTGACCTTTTGAGGGGAAAGTGGAAATTTTATGCTTCAGTAAGATTTAGTTTTGGTGTGTGCCCATGTGTGCGTGCATGCATGTGTAGATCTAAATGTACTTGCATTTGCATATATACTTATGTGTGTGGCCATGCTATGCTAAATTAATTGAGTTCAACCAAGTGCCCACCCTTACAATTTGTAAACAAAGCAGAAAATATCCTCCAAAGGATTGTATCCTTAAGTCTCACTGCACGTGTGAATATAATGTAGAATTTGTCTAAATAGGTGAATGGTTTTACACTCCTGACGTCTATGTAACTGAACTGGGGAAGCTAAAATCTCATCCGCTCATGTGTCAAATTAGTGTTTCATGGGGACTGATCCTAAATTCATGTCTCTCGTGACTGATATTTTTTTATTTAGCCGTTGTGTCCTCATCTCACCAGACACACGGGCCTGTAATTTTCCCTGCGAGCTTGTTTTATCTCCTGTAAAAATGATAAACATAATTCTCTACTCTCAGTGTGCAGAGGAGAGCCTCCAAATCTGCGGCAAAGATATGTTGCTATAAACCATCCCTAGTTTCTTCATCTCAGGCTGAGCAGCTGATACATGGAGCTGGAAGAGGCGGGAGTGGTGGTGTCAGTGTGAGGGGGAATATAGAGTGAAGAAAGCAAAAAAGTCTTGGAGTCAGCCCAGCTAAATGAAGGAAAATCCAAATCTTTCAATTAATCTGCTTCAGCTCCCCTGTGGGCAGATGTTGGAGCGACTACAGCGGAGCACAGGGCACAGACATAAATAAACAAGGGGAATAAAGTGGAAAAAAGAAATCCAAACTTTCATTGGTAGTTGTTACATACCCACTACACAATCCTCCCTGCCCTTCCAGCCACCTTACTTAAATCTGTGCTTCCATTTCTTTTTATTCCTAATCAAAACACCATCTGGGTTCTGATGTGGACAAAAATAACCAGTGATGCCAGTACTACTCGTAGTCTTGGTAACCCCTGATTACTGTACGTATTTCACTGTGGGGTTCAATTTAACAAACAACAGTAGTTGTGCATATGTCTTGGGACTCCCTTCCTGTCAGGCAAGGGATGTTGCTGCATTCTACACTTCAATTTGTGATCCCGAAGAATAGAAATGGTCGTTTATCAGGACCGACACACTCTCCACTCTCTGATAAACTGATGAACTTTATTTCAGGTGGACAGTACTGACAGGAAATCAGACTGGTAAGGAGAAAGGACAGAAGTGGTTGTGGTGAAGGGAGGCAGAGATACAGTCAACCCTTATATTCAGAGAGTGAATAGACCTTTGAGAACCAGTGCATGAATAGTCTGTGATTTACTTTAATGGGATTTGTAAATTATAATAATTATATTATTCCACCAAAAGAAGAAAAAACCCTCCACACATCACAGCTGATATTCATAAATTATGTTCATATCCAAAGCAATGTGAAATGAGCTACATAAACACTTGATCAATTAACTACACACAGGCTTTCCCAATACTCCAGTCACCAGTGACGGAGTTTAGTTTTGCCTTCATAAGCAATAAAATTTCAGTAGGTGTATGAAATGGCTTTTCTTCAGCCATATATCTGCTGAGAGTGCACAATGTATGGATTATCTTTTTCTGAATACACTTGACTAATACTCCTTTGCTTGTGCTTCTGTGAAGTGTGACATTGGTACTGCCTCAGCTGGAAATGTTCATAGATCTGTTTTCACGAGCATAGGAAAGAATCTAGAATAAAAAGAGCTTATGTCCCCAAAGAGGGATCAGGTAAACCTGTATTTTTCTGCCCATTGCAAATTGAAATGATTGATTTAGCTATTATATTTTACAGGAAATAAAATAACATTTTTTTTGCCCCAGACTCTTGAAAATGGTCCTGTTAGTGTTTCCATTAACATTGTCTGGTTTCAGCTAGCCCCTGTGCTCCATTCTCATTTAGGATTAATGTATGGATTAGAGAAAATCTCAGCATACATAAATCTTTTCATCAAGGCTTTCTTTGTGTGTCACTATAAAGTCCTAAATGACGCAAGTCAGCCATATTTGCATAGTTTATCCAAAGAGATTTATTGCCATTATCATTTCTCATTTGCTTTTTATGTTGATTTTACATGGAGTCAAGGTGTTTTCATGATAAGAATGAGAATTTGCTGCTAAGCTCGGTGCTCTGCAAGACGGTCCTGAAGTACCACAGCTGTGCTTTGAGCTAAATGCTGATATCAGTGGAAGTTTTGTCTGATATGGGCCTGTGATATGATATCTGAGATAGAAAAAGATTTTTTTCATCTGAATTACGATGCACAACAAAATATTTAAGGGTTTCAGGATCACTAGGTTTAGACTTCCAACATGGCACAGTCACACACATTTAAAAAGCATGGCAAAATATATATAACATTAAAAAAAAAGGTATAAACAATAAAATTAGAACAATTCAGTTTGCTTTCATATATTTCTTTCAGTATTACCAGATCTATTTTACACTGTCCTTGTCCTACACTGCTTTTGTAATGGTTTCTTTTTCTTTATTTGTCAGATTTGGGCCCAAACAAAAATATCTAAGGCTCATACCATCATAAAACTCAAACAATAAGCTGTTTTCCCCCCTGTTTAGATCAACTAACACAGGTTATCTGTCAAAATACACAGAAAAAAAAATATACCTAACAGTAACAAAACACTCCAGCATATTGCAAAAATTACCTGTGTAAGTTTTCACATTAACAATGCTTAATTATTAGAGTAACAGAGATCATCTCGCTCTGATGTATAAAAGTTTTTGTTTAAAAGTTTTCATTTCATCATAAAACAACATGGGTTAAATCAACACGCTCATATTGTGACTATATTTGCATGGTAACATACCAGTGTCACGATGACCCGGTCTGGACATGAGAACATTATCATTCTTAACACTGGTACTGAGGCAAATAACAGCATGACACTTCCTCAAATCCCCTTCCTACCCATCTATCAGCCAGCAGCAGCTACATCTGGTCCCTCCACTGTTTGTAGCCATGTTGTGCTTGGTAGAGCCACAGCTTGCAGCCTTATTAGCACCAACAAAATCGTTCTTGACGCTAATTACAGCTTCACAGTAAGCAGTGCAGTGGGCTAGACAAATGAAAGGCGGCAATCTCCCCATCACTGAGACCTTTTTTGTAAGCACCAACAGTGACAGGTGTGGGGGAAGAAGGAAGAAAACAATGGGTCCTCTTCTTGCTTCTGGGTTAAAGGTGGCCTCTTCAAAGGAAGGAGGAGGAGGATGAGGGGAGGATAACAGGGTGACGGTGGAAAGGTCATGTAGAGTGGATCTCTTTTGTCTATACTAAAGGTTGAGGGAAGTTGAGAGAAGGTTCCCAGGGCCTTTCTTGTCCATGCATCACTGGAGAGTTGATGGATCAGTCTTCAGCTGCAGCACAACATTGGATGTTCCTTTCACTTCACATATTCTACCCAACAGGTAGGGATGAGCTGATTCAATATTCAGTATTGATATCAGTCTGATACTGATCAAAAGCACTGGATTGTGAGCCTGGCACTATTGCTTGAGAACACTCAGGTGCAGTACATGTAAGTTATATACCCATTTTAAATCTATAGTTATTAGTGAGATAACAATGGTTTGTTTTGTTACTGAGTATGACAATAGGTCAGTGAATGTGTCCTGATTGTGAGGCCCATCGATCATCAGATTAATTGACTGATTGTCATGTACAAGTAACAATGCAACATCGTCAACCTGGCACCGATTCTGCTGGATCAGATATTGGAGGGGAAAAAAAAAGTCTATAAACCCTACATATCATGAAAATGCTGCACCAAGCACTCGCTGTAAACAGAAGAATCATACTGTATGACCAGAATGTGAGCGTGGAACAAATATGTTTGCCATGTTGCAGTGATTATGTGATTTATATGATTATGTGATTTCTATTTAAACAAAAGACGGAAAAAAAGAAAAACAGTGAGTCTAGTTTTGAAAAAAAAACAAAAAAAAAACGCTGATGTTGGTATCAGTAGATTCTCAAGGCTGTAATATCAGTATCAGACATGAAACAGGGTATCGAGCTGTCCCGACAAACTGTTCTAATCCACAGAAACAAGAGCCCACAACCTCCGTTTCCACCACTGTGGTGTGAAAATAATCTGCATTTTCTGACATAAGTTTTAGTTCCAATCAGTATAAGTGTATCCCTGAGTGAGATGAGAGTTCACTTAGTACATCCCCAGGAGTAGCAAAGGTCTGGGACTGTGCAAGCATCTAAAATTGGAACAGTTCCCCCGATGTCAAGTTACTCTCAACCCTTTAAACATTCACTGTGAAAGCTTGTGGTGGCAAAATGTTGGCACTGGTAATGGGCACACTCACAGGACTTACTACTTTAGAGGAGTCAGGATGTAACTGATGATGAGGAAAGTGTGTAGGTGGACCCACCAACGCTGCTGCAGATCAGTAGAAAGAGCTGCAGCACACAGACACACATTTACAGAGACTAACCTGTGCTCCTGCAGCTATTGCTCTAAAGAGGAAAAATACTTTTTTTTTTTAGGGAGTTTGGATCATAAAATAGATACCAGGAACTGTATTTGGTTCTTGTCAGGGATCATAAGCCAGGCCACAAAATGCCTGGAGCATACTCAAAGCAGTTGGGAGGACTGTGACTCCTTCAGGAGTTCCAGACAGGCCTCATATTTACTGCTGCAAGTGGTTTAAGGCCACACAAGGGTTGTTACAGTTTGATCGAGCTGACCTTGTTGTATTTCAGGATCCAAACGAGGTTGGATTTGTCAAAGAGGCAATTTTTAATACGTTTTACAAACTGCATGTAGCAAATTAGAATACAGCAGGTACAATGAATGACAGCCTTCAGGCACAGTAAAGCAAACACTAGAAATTGTTTGGAAAGGTTATTTATCTGCCAAAAACATGCAGATTTGGGGACTAGGTTAATTGGACACTCTAAAATTGCCCGTAGGTATGAATGTGAGAGTGAATGGTTGTCAGTCTCTATGTGGCCCTGTGATGGACTGGCGACCTGTCCAGGTTGTACCCTGCCTCTCGCCCTATGTTAGCTGGAGATAGGCACCAGCAACCCCCCCGCGACCCCTAGTGGATAAAGCGGTAGAAAATGAGTGAGTGAGGTTATTTATCTGGGGTCTAATGGACAAACAGACAAACGAAATTTTGGCCTGACTGTCAGTGATACTCTGAAGCACCAAATATGGCTTGGATGTTGCACCGTCTCTTGGGAAGATTCCGTAGTCCTCCCACATGTACTCCCATCTGTAGTATTTACTTGTAATGTGTGACTCCCCAATCCGTTAAACTGGCACACACACACATGGTGGTGTACGTGAGCACATGCACATATGAACACATGCGGCAAACTCACGGCTGCTGTAATATTTGTTCATGACGATAGACACTCTGGAATTTACAAAGGAAATGAATGTGGAATGACAGAGTGACGGGGAGGTGTTTAAAATAAAGTGCTGTGTGTGTGTTTACTTGTATTTTTTACCCTTAGAACAAACGCTGACCTTGTCAGGACCAGTAGCCCGAATGTGGACTAAAGGCTGGTCCTAATGAGGTTAAGTTTAGGGCTATCTTTATTGTAATTAAGTTAAGGTCAGGGTTAGACATTAACTGGTTATGGTTAAGCTTAGGGATAATGCTTTATTTAGGCTTTGCAAATGAATGGAAGTCTGCAAGAACTTGTGTGTGCGGCTCTTTAATCAATTAGGGAGTGGCCATGGCTTTTTCTACTCATTTCCTCAGTCTTTCACATGACCTCTTCTCTTTTCTCAGATTCAATTTTCGTCTCTTCTTGCTTCTTGTTTTTTTCCTCTCATCATCTGTATTTTCATCTTTTTAAGTCATTCACAAAAGCATTAAGATTGACTATCCTCAAGGATTGTCCCTGTATTTTATTACTAAATCTGTCCCAGAATCATCCACCGAAGAAATAAGTAAGTAAAAAATATTTCTTGTAATTTTTCTAGAAAAAAAAAAACAAATTCTCCAGGCATTTGTTTATTATTCCCTCCAACATCCACTTGATCTGAATTATTTAAACAATTAAATGCCTGTCAATAGTCCACCTCTCCAAAGTGCTGACCCAGAACATATTCCAAATAAAATAAAGCCGTTCAAGGCCATTTCTAACATTTCCATACACTTGAATCAGTGTTGTATGTTTAAGGCCAAACTAATTGTACACTTGGGATATAAAGCGGTAGAAGCTGCATCTATTTCCACGGAAATTAATACCTGAGAGATACTGACTAGTCAGGAAAAAATGCTTTGCCAAACTGTGCCATACATTCTATTTTAATTGGTCATTTGTCCTTAATCAGTGTGTGGCTCTTTAGAGGTCTGAAAGGTTAAACTAAAATGGAGTAAAACAGTACATTAAAAAAACAGCAAGAAAATGGAAAAGGAATGTTTCAGCATAATTATATGTGTCCTGTGTGTGTGCATGCATGCATGTGTGTCTCTGCAACAGAATGTAGACATTCGTGTGCCTAAAATACACCCCCCCAAAGGCATCCACATGTTCCATGTTCTCTGGCTTGTCTCGTTTCCCAGCGTAGCCTCACAAATCACCACACAGACGCGAACAAAGAATACTGCTTGTTTATCCAACAACCAACAGTGAAGCCACATGCTTCGGAGCAAAGCAGCATATGAGCGGTGCCACTTAACTGTCATCAATATCTGCCTTGTTGGCATTAGCAAACTTGAGTGTGCCACAGAGAATCATTAGTGGATTTGTTTATGTCAGACAGGATTATATGTTCAGTCTTCCTCCAGATGGCTTTGGCAAGTTTTTGTCCTGAAGAGAGACGTCAGAGAAAGCAAAGATTGTATCAGCGCTGGGTTGTTTCATCATTCAATCAGTCATAAGTGATAGTGTTCACCACTGTTAAGAGTCAAGCTAAAATGAGGAGAGTAATCAGGAGTAAAAAGTGGGTGGAGAAGTCAAATCTTGGCAAAACCCTCAATTATTTCAGAATATCAAAAGCAAAGTTCAATCTGAATGAACGGGGAGAGAGAGAGAGAGATGTAACTTTATATTGAACTTTACATACAGCATACACGGAATCATCAGTCAAAAATGAAAAATCACCAGTGCACACTGGGTCCATAAGGTCCAGTGGCATTCGGCAGTGGCATTTTCTATATTGTACGGCAGACAAAAGAGTAAAAGCAACACACAAACAAAACCTCTGTGGTGGAGTTAATAATACAGTGTACTACAAGTTAAAAGTATCATAGTGCTTAGTACAGTTTATTCAGGTTTCACTGCAGAGCCATGGCTCAACTGATGTTCACACCTCCGGTATACGTGATTTCACACTTCACAATGAACATCGGACTCTGTCGCCGATCTCACATGACAGAATTAGTATTTGCCTTTTTTGTAACAATCAGCAGGATCTCTCTAACAAGATGTTTGAGCTGTGTAGAACTGAACAGTAAGAGAAAGGGTAAGTGCTATTGACTGTTTCAAAAGAGGATTTTAATGGGTCATGGGTGGAGTTATGATTACCTGTTGGTTTCAGTTTCAGTTTGCCTGTAATATACAGAATGTGCCAAGGACTTCCTAGAAAGCAGTGCTGGTACAGATATGGAACACGGTGTTAAAGTCAAAGTATTCCACTGACGTGGAATAAAAGGGAGACAAGGAAGAAGTTGTAGCAGACTTGAATGCAGAGAAAGCTGAGGGAGAATTTGAGGAGAATGCAGTGATGGAATACAATGCAATCTGATTGCCAAGGTTAAAGCCACATGTTGTTTGTGCAGCAACTGTTCTTTGGACCCCTTGTGATATCAGTTTGTGGCCTGCTGCTGTCCCCAAGCCTAATTTAGTCACAAGCGTTGGCAGCCATAGAGTCCACTGTTCCTGTTTGTCAAGCAGGAACCGCTTATGCCAGCGATGACATCATCACTCAGCTGCACAGGAAAGCTTTTAAATCAAAGACATGCAAAACCACATGGGCTATTCTTCTTAGGAAACCACACTGACTTCAGTATATTGGGACAGCCTTAACAAAACATTCAACAATCTTAGCCCTAAACTTAAATTAGATCCTGAGAAATTATGGTTTGCCTCATTAGGACTAGGTTTTGGTCACCGTGATGACTACTGGTCCTGACAAAGTCAGTGATAATGCCAGACAAGGTCCTGAAAAGGTAACAAATACAAGTGCATTCACACGCACACATACACACACACACATATATTCAGGATCCCTACAGGAATATTATCTTTACAAGTGCAGCTGATGTTATTTGTGTTACACCGGTGTCAAATCACAGTCCTGTCTGTTTCTTCTTCACTGGAGAGAAAGGTGGTGTAGACACAAACCAAGAGGAACAAAGAGATGATGTGTTTGCTTTTCAAGAAAGTCATCACGTTGAGGGGGTTTAACTGTAATTTGTGGAACAAAATGAAATTTGGTCCATAATCCCTGAAGGACACCTGAGCTCCAGAAATACAAACTCACGCCTCGCTTTTTTTACGTGACCACATTTCTCTACAAACCAATGCCTCATTAAAGGTGATGAAAATTTCAAGAGGAGGTTTTCACGGTATAAGCTTCATGCCGGTAGAGCTTGTGACTGGATTTAATGAAAAAGAATCAATATTTGACATTGATCGTAGGATTTTCTGAGAGTATGGCGCGCCTCAATGGGCTGTTCTAGTAGCATAAATTTTGTATTTTAACAGAAGCTGAACAGCAAGGTCAAAACAGGAAGCAAGAGGCTTCTAATGCTGCTCATTAATGTTGGTTGTTAATGGGCTGGTCACTAAGAGCTCTGTGATTTAGAGCGGGTTTTTATTTTTACCGCAATTCAAATCCAAAGCCTTTCACAGTAGTACACTGTAAACATCTTTATTCTCTCAGATGGACAATGATGATCCTGTTGGTATTGTCAGCTTTACTGGACATCATTTATTATGAGTATTTGACCCTGCAATAGAGTAATAGTATCATAGATGTAGTCATGTAGAATTTCTTTTCCCTCATAATAGAATGTTCAAGTGGCAGAGGTTTATACTCATTATATTAAACTCATTATATTAAACATTAATCAGGTTTTGTACATATATCTGCAAGAGAGAGGGCCCACTGTTTCCCAAGACTTGCCCCAAGCACATCAGATGCATTAAGCCAAATGCTGTGGAGAGTAGTTATGTTTGTTAGTTATGTATGATGTGCATCATCAGCAGGGTGAGACAGAGGGGACTTCGTTTTTTCCTGGCTTAAATTATAGAGAGGAAGAGAAGGTAGCCATAATAAATGGTTTACCCGCTGTAACGCAGCTGAGGAAACAGAGCAGGAAAAAAAAACAATAGGTTCAGTTACACCAAAAGTGACAGGGCCAATTATTTTGACCTTGCAACAAGGCTGCATCAAAGTGTGAAGTGTTGTTCTGCTGTTTTTTGGGTTGGGACTCATGAGAGAAAAATAAAAGTTCAAAAAGCAGGCCAATTACTGCAAGGCTCAAAGTTTGAAATCTCTGATCATAATTTTCAACTTTTTCACTTGCTCAGTGAGAACAGAAACCACAGTTATAAATTACACATGTAAAGTTTAGCTATTAAAGTTTCCATGAGAGCACAAAGAATTCTGCTCTGGAATAGAATGACTTTCCCTACGAAACCAGTATTAACTTTATTATTAAATGATATACCCATTTTTTTAAGTAGATAAAAGAAAATGCAGACTTCTTATTGTCATATCATATTTTGCTAAGAAATGTATTGTTTTACCTCCTAATTTCAAGATTAAAATGTTTTACCATTACAAAGATTGAGAAATATGGCAGGTTGTATGTTTTTCAAGAGTTATGGCAAACAGGTTTAAGAGTTTAATGAGGAGCCTTTATGCTTTAGAATAGTTGTAAAACATGTTAAATTCAAGATATTACCTTGTTGCTGTTTTTTTAGTTGTTTCTATCTTCTGTCTGTTTTATTTTGTTGTGCATTTTTGTTTCTGTTTATACAATATGAGCTCAATGAGTATACACCTGTGCGTATGATTTGTGTACATTTCTTTTATTGCAAACTATTATGTTAAATGTGTTCATTTTTTAAGAAATGTAGCTGTTAGTTATCCATGCTAATACAACAAAACAAAGACATCACAAGTTTATTGTGTGGATTTGGAGACAATACTAAAAATGTTAAAGAAGTTCACCTGTTACATATACATCAGTCATTTATTTTACTTATTTTTACTGGACTCCTTAGTGTTTTTAATATATAATATAATATGCATCTCTTTGAGATGGACTTTCACAGATGCTTATAGATCTAAGTGAAGATCAGGTCACTGGAGAAGGTCTCTGTTTTACAACCTTTACTCAAGCAGAAGTAAAAAATCCTCTTGGTTCCTCCTTCGTCAAGGTATAATTTATCCCTGATTCCACATTAACCTGCTTTATGGTGTTTTGTCTCTGTGGTACAGGAGTTATTGGACTTTTTAAAATGAAACAGTTCCCTACAAGGTGCCAGTGCTTGCTTTTTATTAGTCTGTGAAATAAAAGTGATTAATTGACACTCAAAATTCTGGCGGTGTGTCATTAATCAACAAAATATACCATTATCTGACTGATAAGAGATTTCTGCTTGCTTATCATGATATTACAACTTTTTAAGCTGTATTGAAAACGCTAAAAGTCTTAAATAAAAGTAGTGATACAGACCTGAAAGAACTTAGTAAAGAATTTAGTCAAGTAAAGAACTACTCAGAGGCCATTTCAGGTCAGTCATGTGGATTTCTGAAAGCATTAAATTCCCAGGAGCAGATTGGTAGCTTTAGCATTAGTATATCCATCTCTGCACATCTATTGTCTTTAATGCATTGTTGATTGAACATGATATTGAGTCACTTAAAGATCTGTGCAACAAATTATTTCATTTCCTAAAAGGATTTAACTGTTTACTGTTTGATTAAAACATCATCTGCATTCTTATCTGCTCTGTCTTCGTATCTCTTTATGTAATAAAGTAAAATACATCTGGTGTTGCAGAGAGATATATATTTCTGTTAAACACGTCAAATAACATTTTATTTGTGAAATATATAGGTTACTGTATGCACATTCAAGTTAGTGCTATTGTCTTTTTGGTCGGTTTGTAGACTTTTTTACGGGATTTCATAATTTTCCTCTAGTAATTGAGATAAAATTAAGTTATTATTTATTTGTCCAACAACAGGGACATTTGCAGTGTCACACCACTGGACTTAGTAAAAAGCCATGATAATAAATAATAATCATATATTAATATAAACACTATAAAATATAGAAAAATATTAAATATTAAGATGATTAAACTATAACAATATATATATATATATATACACATTGTAATTAACTGTAGTGAGAAAATAATGCTGCAGTTGAAGATATCAGTATAATATATAGTATTCATTTCTGTCAGTAAGCACACAAGAAGTTTCTATGAAATTACTGTGTAAAAATTAGACTTAAATATAATAAGAAGGTATTTTAGTGTAGAAAAGATATCTGTATTTAATATTGATCAGAATTGATCAATGTCTCCACATTTTGACAATGGAATTGTTTAAAACCTATCATAACAACAGTGGGGGAGTCTGTCATTATTTTACATTAAGGAATTATAGATATCTGTATCAAACATTGAGCAAAATTAAACTTTTCTCAACATTTCATTAAGAATGAAATGGGCAGGTTCTTGAGAAGTGCCTGGGGTCTATCTATGCATGTCCATAATTAGTGCTAATACTGTTACTACTTCCCTCCACAGGGAGGTCAAAGGTTATGGTCAAAGCCATTGCTTGTTGGGATTTGGAGTCTTGCATATTCAGCAGTGCAGATGTTTTTCCACTTCTCACTAAACCACTTTGTATCCCCCCACATGCAGATGCACACTTTCTGTGTGCATCTGCAAGTGCATCAGCTCGAGGCCATGATGACTCTATGATTATCCGTAAATGTTGGCTGTAAATTCTGACTTTTGCTGTGTCTGCCTATCTATGTTCAATCCTTCAGTTCCTTCATCTCCTACTCTCAGGCCATACACTCGACTGCAGTATCCGTTTAGCAGTGTACTTAACCCACACTGATCAAAGAAAGCATCTCAAGTGTTGAGAATTCACCACCTTGGTGTAATTACAACACCAGAGCACCACTTCCTTCTACTCCTCCTCCTCAGCCTCCTGCAGTTTGGGGTGTTCAATCTGCAGAGGCATTCATGCCATTCACTCCGAGGTTGATTCAGGATAATTATAATAGGATTTAAGATCTATCTTTAGAAAAGATCTAAAGAGGGTTGTAAGCAGTTACTCACTGTTTCCCACACATAAAGGGGTTATAACATATAATCTGAGAGCACACCTACCCTTTCATTTTCAAACCCCACACCCCCCCACATGGAAACACTCTCTTGGTGTTTGTGGAAATGTTGAGGGAGCTTATCGTCTTACACACACAGATTTGTTAATCCTATATCTACTCCACCACTGTTGTGCTGACTACCTGATCGGCATGGACCATAAGTCCCATGGCCACATCTCACTGATATGACAGTACAGGCAACACAAGCAAGAACATGGATACGCAAACACAAAAAGCAATTTCAAAATGAGAAGCTCAAAGCAAAGGAATAACTTCATTAAATGAAATATTTGATAAAAGGAAGGGTGAGCAATATACATACAGTATTTCTTCATGTGACACATGGGACAGCGTATTTAGCCATGCAGCTACTGTTTGGTTGAGATTTGGTTGGACAGATGTTTGGGGTTACAAGAAGATGTACCCTATTGACTTTACTGATTCACTGACATTTTCTCTATAGGCTTATTCATCCAGTACTCTGGTTTATGATTGTAAAACAGCCACAACTGTGATGAACCTCTTAACACTGCCTTTTGAACACCAGCATCTTAGCAATGTTTTCATGGAAACTGAAACATCCAAAATGAATGGAAGTCAGTGTACTTCCCTTGTGCATTGTGTGTTTTTCTGTAAATAAATTTGTATCCTCATTTGGATTAATTAAAAGAATTCTCCCATGAAGGGTGGGGGGTGGCCCAATCCAGCCGCCTCAAGGACAGACAACCCATCGATAACACACCAGCCTGCGGCACATCCTCCATCCACCATTACTGCCACCCACTCAGATGTGCACACACACTTACACAGGTTTGGGCAGCTCTTCATTTTGGGACAATGCATTGACTTCCATTAATTTGGACAGCCTAAACAAAGCCTTATTCCTAACCTAAACAATAACACTTAATGCCTAGCCCTAATCTTAACCTAACCAAACTTACCAGTTCCTCTAAAATGAGATTCTGCCTCAATAGGACCAGGTTTTGGTCTCCATAAGGAATATTGTTCCTGACAAGGACAGTGTGTATGACACAAAAGGAGGTAAAAATACAAGAACACACACACACACTCGACACAGGCATACCTCATTCTAACGCCATGGAAACTGTCACCCCAGCACCACTCCCAAGCCTGGTGATCATTACTCTCATTTGCAGGGGAACAAAGGCTGTGAAATGTTGTCAGTTAGTGCAGCTTCCCTATCAGTGCTCCCTGCTTGCCTCTGCCATGAAGCAGCAGTCAGCTCAATTGCTCAGTCATCCATACTGTCTTTTTTTAAAGCCACATTTCTATTGTGGAGTGTTCTTCTGTTCTTCCGTTGCTGACGAACACCGAGTGTGATCCAGCATGAGTCATCAATAAAGTAAACATCAGGGCATATTGGTGAGGAAGAGAGTAGCATGTTTCTGCTAAGGGGTTCTCCTGACCGAGATAATAGCTGAAATAACTCAGCTGTTCCATGCATTTATTAAAACCTCTTGGTGCAGCATAAAAATCTCCTCCTTTTAGACATTAAAAAACTGGGGATTCCCATCACAAGTTTCTATGGTTACAGAGAAAAGGTTCAATATGATGATACCATGGTTTCTAAGCATTCCTCTTCCTCCAGCAGCAGACTGCAATGCCAGTGTGTTGTTTAAGCAGCCCATGACCAAGAGAAAAGGAATTGGACTTGTAACCGGAGGGGTTGCTGGCTCAAATCCCAGGACAAGTCAGAGCAAGGCATCCATTTCTCCATTGCTCCCAGAGCACAGATAAGTGCTTGTGTGTTCACTACTGGTGTGTAAAGAAGGATGGGTTAAAAGCAGAGGTCAAATTATTATCACAAAAATAAAATAATTAATTCTAATTCATATAACTGGGATCAAGAGAACTAAACTGAAACGGGTTCAAATTTACCACCAAGATGATGTGTAGTGCAAGTTAATGCTGGCTGAGCAGAATCATCTCTTCTCCCCGCATGTAACAAGATAAAACACTTTCATCAAAAGATGTGTCAGTTTGTGATCATTTGTGCTTTCAGTGACTTGTTCTTCATTTATTTGTCCCGGTTGTCTGCTTAACGCTGCATTTACTTGCCTTATTCTTCGTGCTTCCTTTCCTCCCCCATCAGTCTCACTCATGAATTTACTCATGCAAGCATCATCAGCGCAGAAGTAGAAAGGGAACCATGTTGTCAAATGGCAGTGTTTCTCGTGATAAATAAAATAAATAAGTGTTGGTTCACCCTGGTTTCCAGAGAAGAAACATAAAAGTTATTTTTAAGTGTGTGCTTGCATCTGTATTTATGTTTCTATGGTGCTAGGGCTGAACAATGAATTGTTTTCAAATCAAAATACAATGAGAAAAATTGCAAAGGCTGTGATTTAACTGTTACACTTTTGATTGCTCTAAGTTCTGTGCCAGTCTCATAATCTTGTGTAGAAATTCTTCATCTTGTTTTCAGGCTTAAGTTATATCACAAATCCAACTTAATTTGCAGTATATATATCAGAAAAATTGCAATTGAAACAAAAATATTTCACCCAGATTGTTGAGCCCTTGTGAGTGATGCATTATAGGTAGACACTGATGGAGGTATAGGTTGGTCCTGTGAAAGACTTGGACCTAAGGTGTGAATCCTCCTCAGGACAGAACACTTTAAGAAAAATCACTCTACTTTCCTTTGTACTTTTGTGTTCCGCCGGCCTTACATCTTGACAGAAAAGGAGAGATGTGCACGTAATCTTCTTTTATCAGCTACAAGTGAGGCTGAATAATCACAAATCAGCCAAGCCACAATTCAGAGTTTCCTCACTGGCAGCACATAAATTGAAATAGACTTTGCTAGAGCTACAACTATGATGGACACTGTGTGCACATCTTAAGCCAACAGACCAACACTCAACATTTTGTAGTGATTGTGTTGGATACAAGATTTAGGAAGAAAATAAAAGAATGGGAGTGACACTCAGGACTTTTATTTTCTATTTGATAAAGATTAGTGGCTTCTCAGTGGGTACAGTCCTCCTGCAATCCAAAACTACAGACAGACAAGAAGACAGCAAGTTTTTCATTTTCTGCATGATAGACAGTGGGAATAACCAAGGGATTTTCCCATCTCCTCCTTTGCACATCAATAATTCATTTTAAACTTGACTTTCCTCTGAACTTACTTTGGACCTCTTGCAAAGAATAAAGGAGGAAATCAGAAAATGTCACAGCTGGACATTGCCACTAGTTGAATCCACATTCAAAGGGTGCAGGAGCTCCCCCTTGTGGACCCACGCAGAATGAAGTCATCTATAGATAAAATATCTAAGAACTGATTAAGCTCTGGATTAATGCTGAGGCTCTCTTCAACTTGTGACACCTTAAAACTTTACTGCTTTTAACACAACAAACCACTTTAAACAAAGGATCCCTGCAAATGGCAAACGTTAGCTTATGCTGATGGAATTCATGGTTCTGAGGCTGACGGCTACTGATTTGAAGTGTGCTAAGTAAACTCCCCGTACCCGAGTATCCGTCTGCGTCTGCAGACTGCTCCACTGAGGGAAAAAAACATAAAAAAACATGTTTTAAGTCACAGAGCTTCCTGCTCAACTTGTGTTAGTCGAGCTGTGAGACATCTCCATGGTTACGCAATGTGACTCAGACAGCAAGGTGATGAGTAGTCATTGAGGATAACAGATAGAGGTGCAAGGGGACAGTGGAGAGAAGAGGGTATGGGAAATATATTTTTCATGTTGAGGTTTTTGTGCCAAGATATAAGAGCCTGCTGACAGAGTGCAGCTGAATGTGACAGTGTGTTCTGAAGAGAGGGGAAAAAATGTTTTGAAGCAGTAAAGGGGTGGGGGGGGCATTTTAAAAGCATTTGTAGAGTACTGTATGTATTGGTGTGTTTGTTCGCATTTGTGTGTGGAAGGTGAAAGGAAGCGTTGAGTTTTTTTTTCCCCTATGAGATTTCCCTGGTCCTCTCTGTGAGGGAGAAGCACCCAGGAGAGGTGACAGAAGGCTAATTCTTATTCCGAGAAAATTTCTGGAAACCACAGCACACACACACACACACACACACACACACACACACACATTTGCACCAGCTTCCCATCCTCTCTCAGCCTCTGAGCTGAGATGAATGATGTTATCAGGAGACTCGGGCGTACAGGGGAGTAGGGAGCTTGTAAGAAATGCCTCCCTGTGTTGTAATCTGCATACATGCAGGGATTCCCTGCAAGTTACCTGCAGCACATTGTGAATTTTAACTGTCTCCTGCCCCCATATCTGCAATTCTTTCTTTTTGTCCCCACTCTGGTCTTGAGGCTGAGGAAGCCTTGATTATGGTGCTTTTGCCTTTGTCATTAACACAGTGATCACTACTCAGATACAGCGACCAGCGCACTTAGCACTAATTACACTTAGCCTGCTGACTTTTCCTTCGGGGTCTCTCTCTGTCACACATGGAGACACTCCCCTGTGGGAAGAGCAACCCAGCTGAAAATGGTTTAAAACATGAGGAAATTATCTACTACAATTATGTAAGAAATTAATCTTTGGCAAATGCAGCTATAACAAATGTGTGTACAGTATGAGTATAATTTGCACTTATCTCTGTGTACAGTATATTCACATATGAGAAAGGTCCTTGCGTATGTACAGTACATGTGCACCATGGTGTGAATGCTTTGGAGGACACTGGCTGTATATCAGGTCTGCCTGCTGTTTCTTAGGGGTTTGTGGGGTGGATGTCAGAGGCAAAGAGGTTAATAATGATGTTTCGCTACAGGAGCTGGAGGCTTGTTCTCCCTGGAAGACTATTACACACACGAATAAAAAAAAAACATATGCACATGCACGCTGGCTTTTTTTTTTTCTTTTTTTTAACCATCAACAAAAGGACATGAAAGGACATTGTTTAAATGGGTTTCTAATGTATATATTACAGCCACACCATTGCTGAATCTTCAAGGCTGATTCCAGTACTGAACCAATATGAACACTTCTTGAAATATATTACAATATATAAAATATGCAATAATATTTGTAGTCTATAGGAATGAAATTATAGGTAAATCTTTTTTAGGGATTTTTGAGCAATGTATGCATGTGTAAATCCCCTCACATCACCAGGGAGATCTGTTGTCATGGTTGGTAGGACATTGTCAATGCAGTTCCAAACCAATAAAGTGTTAACAGCAGACATGGGTATAAACAAATAAATGTCTGCCTCAGAGCTCAAAGCAACTTCTTACATTCTGCAGAGAATTAGTTTTATTGGATTTTACTCCTGCTAGGAGCTAGGAGCTATGTCTTATTTTTTACTGCTGGTTTTAAACTTAAATATTTTTTGTTTGTTCCATAAATGGATTTTGCTCCTGGATTTTTGTAATTTTGACAGTGCAGTCTACTCACTGGGTTTGCCTAGTAATTCCCCCTCCTGTGTTTTTTTTTAACAATAATGTAAAAAATGGGCAGATTACAGATGAGGGACAGAGTTGTGATGTGATGTTAAAAGTTAGGTAGCTTTTGTGGCGCAGTGTGCTTGACTTTCCTTCATGTCCTTCCTCAGAATAGAGGCTTGGTCTCAGTGGGAAACCACTTTTATATCCAACACGTAACTCACAAAACTGCTGAGTTGTCCACAGAAATAGCATCAACTCAGGGTGGGATATCTTTTTTTTTTATATACACTGATGAAGAATTGTTGAACCACAATCATGTCTGCCGTGAAGACTATACTTGGTGTAGAAATATGATAGCAGACGCAGAGGGCTGTGTTACAGGATATGCAGTAGGTTGGACCCAGTATTAGGCATCTATTTCAGTCGCTGAAAGGCTAAGGATCCTCTTGAAGCTTGAAATAAAGTCATCAATACATTTGATTGAGAGATGCAGAAGTTCTCTCAAGGTTGAGCACAGAAATGGCCATGCTCACTTGCAATATGAGTTAATGTTATTACATTTGTTACTGTGCGACCACTCAAACATTTGAATTTGAACATACACTTGTCAGGATGTTGCTCAGACAAACTATTAAGTGAAATTGTTGAGTGTTTAGAGGATCACGTTTCTTGTTATCCTTGTATTTTCTAGGTAGAAATGAAAATGTTATTCCTGACTTAGTAAAACTGAAACTGCATTGTTGTGAAGAAAAGAAAAAACTAATTTCACTCTCTCTTCCTCATGCAGAATTTGGATGATGACCACTGTTTCTGCTGGACTTTTCAGCATCCAGCTGCTGCTGCTCTAACAAACAGCACTTTGTATTGATTTTGCTGAACCTTTCAAGTTCCCGTTTTCTGTGGTTGGTCCCACGTGACTGTGATTTTGCTAAAAGCTTGAAAAGTCATCATTTTCTTATCAAGGTTACAGGCTGTCTGTTTGTACTTAGGGTGTTTGGTCTCGTTTGTATTAGCACAGTGAAACTACAGCATCACAAATACATCACAAATGAAATCAAACTTACAACCTCCGCCATGAAGTTATGATTTTGCCAGTGTTGGTTTGTCTGTCTATTTATTTGTCTGTCTATTAGCAAAATAACTCAAAAAGTTCTGAACAGATTTTGATGGAATTCTCAGCAAAGGTGTGTAATGGGACAAGGAAAAGATGATTAGATTTTGGTGATCCAAGAATTTCTTGAAGGACTCTTTATCATTACTTGGTTGAGGTCTGTGCTCTCAGGTGCTTCTAGTTAATGCTGTTTCCTAATTGGACTCACAGGGTTTCATTCACACACTGGCCTATTTCCACTAATATGTTTTTGTCACAATTAAATAGCATCACTTTTAATGGGACTGTAGTAATGTTTCATTTGAACAAAAAACAACAGGCAAACTTTCCACTCATACGTTGTTTTCTCTGTATGATATCTCAGTCTGCTGATCACAGCTGCGTCACTCAGCCTAAACTCCCCCAGACCTGCACTGAAATGTGTCATATGCCAATGCAAACATGGCTGCGTTGCCTGCTCTGTGCAGGTGTTTGTGTGACCAGTGTTCTGATGGACAAACACTCACTATGAATATTTCATACTAGCCTGTTCCCCTCCCTGATTCTACAAAAAGGAAGTAGCACACAAACAAACATTACTCCAGTATACATGAAGCCTGGAAATGAGTGAAAAGGCTTTGAGAGGAAGGGTGAAGTGCTCTGAACAATATTCTTACAAGAATGTGAGGAAATGAACAAACATTGACACATTGGTGAGGAGATTATATTGTACAGTGGATCTGCAGAGAATAGACTGTAGCATCAGTAGAGGAATGTGGGTGAGTTGAAGTGACATTTGTCAATAAGTGATGGTTTATTATTTATTTATGCCTTCTTCTTCACTTTTATGTCTTGTAGTGTCATGCCAAAAAAAACCAACAACTGTACTACTCAGCTAGTCAAAGGTATCCGTGACTTGCAACTAAATAAGAATTTGATAGATTACGACTCCTGTTGTAAGCTGTCTGCCCATTCAACCACTTTCGTGCACTTTTCACAGCACATAACATTGAATAAACCTTCACAACCCCTGCTGATGCAGGTCTCCAACAAGGATAGTATGAAAGTAAGAATGACATCTGCATCTCTTCTTGATGTCACCAAAGAAACAGCAAGAAGTAATGTCCTGAGTTTTTCCCTTTCACACTGTTTGTGAAGACACCTCAGTGGCACTGACCCTGAAATTTTGACTGAAATAATATTACAGTTATTCTCCTGAAAATGGCTGCGCAGCACAGAGGGAGATATTATATTATATAGTCTCTTGTCTGATGACAGTGCAGTCTATGGCAATGCTGCATTGTGCCAAGACAAATGGGTTACATCCACTGCAATTATTGACTGCACCGAGAGCTGTCAAATATATGAAGAGCTCAGTAGTTTTTCTTGAAATAATAAGATCATATATCATTACTGTGTGCTAAAATCCTGAAGGAGTAGCCAGTAATCCTTAACCAGAACACTGGAATGCTACTTTATCTGATTTTGTTGCAAAGGTGTTGCAAAAAACTGTTTGGAACATCCTTTATTTGGAATACATGTTGTGCCAGGTTCAAGATTCTGCTGAATCAGGGTGTCATTTTTCTGTGTTTTTTGGCCTAATTCATCCTGTACCCAGACTAATGTCTTTAGAATTAAAGCCGGTGTCATAATGACTGTGGCATGCCTCCAAACTTCTTTGAACCTTGGGAAAAACAGTGGACAGCCACCAAATATCCCAGTCACAGTGATGTTTTTGGAAACTGGCCTTAGAAAAGGTACTCAACCATAGACTCTTGACTGTGCGGGTGGAAAGACGTCTCTCCTCCTGTCTTAATTAATATTGAATCTTTCTAAGGGTGTGCATATTAAATCATACTATTGAAGCCTTATAAATCTCTCTCTACGTATGTTTGGTTGTTTCTTTGGTATCTTCATAATGCCATTATTTGCTCAGTGTCATTATAAACTGCTGCTTATGACAAGTCTTGTCATATGGGTCCTCCTTAACCCATTTCTTGGAGCACTGGGATAATTGATTAAGAAAAATCCTCTTATAGTAAGTACAGTCCTTGAAAGAATACATAAATGATTGCTTGTATTGAATAATGTACTGTAAATATGTGACAAATGTGCACAAAGATGAGGACTAAAAATGCACAACTCTCAGAGAGAAAGTTCAAAGAATTGATAGCACAACAGAGCATAACAGCTAGTTTAATATCCAAAACAGAGGTCAAAGGGTTTAAGGCTTAAGAAAACTCACTTAGAAGAAGACTGAGAAAAGAATAAATGCTGTAATGTATATAAAAGGTCTGGATGTTTGCTGATACTACCATGTTGGCACAAAACGCTTCTGAAAAATGACCAGCACCAATGCAGGTTTCAAGCTCTCAGAGTTCACTCTGCACGTCATATTAACACAGTGTCGAGCAGTATATTTTACAGAACCTGACAGACTGACTATATCTGATCTTTACAAAACCATTGGGTCCTTTTCATGAGTATGGAAACAGCCAGAACGTACAAAATCATTCCAGACCTGCAGCATTTCTGATGAACTTTTCCCTCATTTTGCTCTGAAGAAATCATCGCAATAAAAACATTAAATAAACACCAGTAACATGCACTTTTGCTGTTTGTTAAATTCCCCTAAAGTTTCTCCCAAACTTCTGCATCGTTTTTTAGTACCTGATATGAAGTGATCACTCCACACGTCCATGCGTCCATGCATCAGTGCGTCTGTGCGTCCATGCATCCATGTGTCCATGCATCAGTGCGTCTGTGCGTCCGTGCGTCCGTGCGTCCGTTTTCTACGCTTTCTTTGAGCCTGATTTATAGCAGTAATCCACCTCCTCGGTATCTGTTGTGGTGATCCAGTAAAATGTTCTTCCATTAGCCTGTCCTGGCCTGTTTCCTCATCCTGGCAAACAACAGCTTTCCACCATCATTTTTTAGGAAAAAAAGCCAGTCAAGAGACAAGTTGCCTTACATATTGCCAGGTATATATGCTGCCGGTTATATTTTGTATTTGTCTATAGATGTGAACAGTGCCACTTCCTGCCAAAACAGCGTTGTTTTGGTTCTGAGTGTTGCATGGTAGTATTGTGTAACATCAGCAACCAGAGCTCAATCCACATACTAGGCAGGGAGAGACAACTAGACACAGGTGAAGCACATCAGGGATAATCACAGGCTGGGGAGCAGCAGAAGACCAGGAAGTGGTGAAGACACCTGACATGACACAAGGAATGAGTATTTAAACAAAAGGGTGTCAAAATAAAACAGGAAATGAGCAGATGAAATTTAAAAAAAGCAAGAAAAGAGCATTAAGAAAAGGAGCTGGTTGTGACATTCAACATTTGCATGCTTAGATAGGTCAACACACCAAAAAGATCAAGGTCCAGATGATTAAATCCCAAAAATCCTGGGACCAGTCCAGGCTACCACTTATAATAGGTTTGGAAAAAGACTAACGGAAAAAACATTATACATGAGGAATTGCTCAAATTGTCCTGCACTCAAATTGATGATGCATGTGGAAGTGGGGGGGGGGGCTTTGAGCGGGATCATGGTGTCCATAATGTGATGTGCACAAAATCGATAACCCCCTCTGAGTGGGTAGATGAGCCACTGGTGGCTTTATTTTTCTTCTCTGCCTCAAAGAAAGTAATGATGTGGACGCGGGCAGTGGAGGTGAAGCGAGAAGTGGGGTGTCACTGTGCGACCACAGGGCTGGCACTGATGACAGGACATTTAGACAGGGCTTAGTGCCTGTGGTGACTGCTCCATGTGGGAAGAAAAAAAAAAAGAAAGAGGAAAGGCCAGTCTCACAATTTCAAGAGTGGTGGTCTCGATGACAGGGGGCTGAAAATGGAAGACAAGAAAGACTCAAGAGATCTCTGAATTCAGAGGCTGTGGATTCAGCTTCACACTCACTGCTCAGGTCTCCCAGAGGATCTAACACTCCCCTAAAAAAGAGCTTTGACTGTGGTTTGTGGCTAAAGCACACTTACATCTATGATACATGAGAGATATTTACCTCAACAGCTAAACCTAAAGCATCACTGCCTTCATCTTTTTTTTTAAGCTGTCCCTTGAGGAATTAAGCCAGCTGGTTTATGTGAGGACATTTGTCAAGCAATTTATTAGATTTGTTTTTATTATGTGTACAGGAGATTAACTGTAAAAAAAAAAAAAAACTAAATATTATATAAAATAAATCTCATGTGGCATTTAGTATGTTAAATATCACTGCATTAGAGTTGCAGGAGTCAAACTGTGGAACAGTCTCAAAAATAATGTACACTAAATATATTTATATCGTTAAACAGGTTCAAACAGATGTTCAGTGTTCAGAAACAACAAACTGAATGGATAAATGATAGAACAGATGTGCCGATCATCTCTCTCTCTAAGTCTCGTCGTTTCTTGCATTTTTTTTTGTTGAATGGTTTATATGAATATGGTAACCAAAGCTGGAAGCTTGAAATGTTTAACATTTAAGTTTAAAGACATCATATAAAGATTTTGTAGGGCTCAATTAAATCACACTTTTTTTTCTCCTCCTTTTCGGCACAGAACAATGGACCATATACTGAATCTCTTAACTATGTTGTGATGTTGCAAATGATTAGACATTTTTATGTTATTAATTAATTTTCGACTTTAATGCTTTTTCATTTGTATGAGTAAATTCATTAATTCTTTCGGTTTCTGCTTTTCATCTGATTGTTAATCTCAAAGTAAAGCAGCTCTGCAGCATAGTCACACCAAACCTTTCCAGTGGGAGAATTTGTACAAAGATACTCAGAGTCAGAATAGCCACAGACAAGTAGGTCATGTCATACATTATCTAATCATTGGAAGACAATCAGGTCTCATGACCGTGCTGACCATAACCTGACCATGTCATAACCATAACCTGACTATGTCACCCTGAGGTCAAACCATCACCAAACTACCAACAGGGAGAGAAGAGAAAGTGTTAAAAAAAAAAAAAAAAAACGAGGGGGGAGGGGGATGATTTTTTTCCACCTTTATTTGTTAAATACTTTCATTTGGTCGATAATTTGGTAATTTAGCAGTTTATCTTAAAATAAGGTGATTCATCAAGCTGTCTCCCTTACATTGAAAACAAAATCAATCATTTATATGCCAAAGAAATGCAGGTACAATTTTGCTCAGTAGTTAATGCAGGGAGTTTGGTCTGAAAACAGCATTGATTAGTTTGGTGAACTCATCAGGGTACTAGTTGCATTTCTATCACCTTCTTCATACTCTGAACTGTTGGAAAAAAAAAATTAATCACAACAGTTCACACTTGTTTCCGTTTGTTAGTCCACTACGTCTGACATTTGATACTATTCTTAATGCGCCACCAAACATGCAAATCAGGGACAGGGAGGACTAACTAAGTAACTACTCCCACTCAATTACAGCAGGTTAATGTAAGCCACCACAGGATTGCTCATCCTCACACTCAAATGCCATTTGCTGGTGTCCGTGAGCAAAGGATGCATGCATGTGTGGGAATGTGAGATTGCATGGGTGTGCATCACATTATTCGTGTGTTTGTGTGTGTGTGTACGAGTACCTACATCTCCAATCAGCTGTTCAAAGTAGAGTTTTAAAGGGTTATTTTGTGCCAAAGTGTGGGTCAGTGGAAGATTAACTGTCTCCTGGGGCAGCTAATGTGATACTATATAAAGAGCAGTCGACCTCTAAAGAATCACTTGCCTTTTGTACTGTATGTATTCCTAAATATCATTCTAAATGTTGTCATGTAGGGACAGCCCGTGGCCTAGTGGACAGTGAATTTGGCTTGTAACCAAGTGGTTGGTGGCTTGAGTCCCTGTCCTATCCTATCCCCGTTGCTACCCATTGATTGAGTTAATTGGACACTATAATTTGACCTCCTAGTGTTGGTCCCAAGCCTGAATAAATGGGATTGTTGCATCAGGAAAGGCATCCGGTGTAAAATCTCTGCCAAATCAAATATGTGGATCACTATGTTTCACTTAAAGAAGTTGAAATTACTATGTCAATTGAGGTGACTGGACCCGTGCTGAGCCCATCAATCACTTAGGGCACTGGTTCTCAAACGCTTTATACCAAGTATCACCTGTGGATTTTTCACAGGAGGCAGATTTTTTCCCAATAAGATAATTTGCTCTCTCATCATCCACCTCTTCCTCACATATACTTCAGACACTGGTATAGTGAAATTAGATTTAATTGGAGTGTGAGATAAGGTGGCTCTAATTATTATATTTAATTTTTTTGTTATTTGTTTTATTTTCTACGCATGCTGATCAAAATTCCTCAGCTCCACTCTGATCACATACCCTGGTATGTACAGTTGAATAGTATTTCTGAAGTACCACCAGAGGAAGCTTGAGTACTACTGGTGACACACGTACCGCTGTTTGAGAACCATGGACTTGAGGAATTTTATCCAAACCTGGTCTGACCCATCGTCTACATGCACCAATGTACACAAAGCAAAATCATCATCCTCCTCTAATCTACTCTTTTTAAGGGCTGACCTGGTGCTAATATGGTCAGCAAGACAGGACGCAAGTTTCTCTGACCGAGTTATTTGGCACCAAGGGTGAGAGTGAGCTTCAAATGAGCTTCTCAAAAAAAGGTGAAGGGCGTGGAAGCAGTCTGCATACTGACTGTGACTCTACAGTGTTTCAGCTCAGAGCCAGGCATGAGCAGGTTTTCTCACTTAGCTGCTAATAGGTTTAACCTAATCAGCACCAGCATTCATTTAGTAATAACACTTAATCTGCTGGGCCATGACCCCCCCCCGTCTCTGTGTTAGGGCGAGTAATTAATCATTTTCAAATCATGAAAACAGTATCAGCAAATTGGTACGGTGGTAATTTACAGTAATTGTACTATTTTTCTTTTTATCATTCTGTGTTTTATGCCAAATTTAAAATTGTTGTTCAAAACATTGTAAAAACAGTTCATTTCTTTAAGCTCCCATCCCTGCAATAGAGTAGTTTGAGGGTACGTTCCATCTTGTTTGTTCCAACACAGTAAATGTTCAATGAAAGCTTGGCAAAAAAAGTTATATCAGAATTCAAATCCCAATTACAATATGTCAGAAAAATTGGATCTTTACCCAATTTCTCAGTCCTCCTCTGTTTTACTCTCTGCTCCATGTTTTTTCTACAACAACAGTGAGTTAGTTTCTTAAAAATCATTTTTCTAGATTGTATTACAGCCAACATTTTTATTTTCATTTGACTGCTTTCGGCAGTGTATCAGTGCTGTCAGGCTAATGGAGAGACTGTGGAAACTGGTGACTTCTGCACATTGCAAAATCCTTGTTGCTAATATGTGATATTTGCTGAAATGGTGAAGTCAAAAAGAAGATACAGTTGAGTGTCCCATGACTGTGCTGTGTAAATTTGATATACAGTGTGCTCTGCAACTTAAATGTGATTGTTTTCCAGTCTTAACTGAAACTCTGCTCTTCTTGTTCTTTATACTTTAATAGGTTTTATATTGTTGGGACATTGATGACTTCACACAAAAAAGGCAGATTGCTTTCCCTGTGCTGTATGTAATGTGATGAAGATATTCTACAGTACGATGAGATTTCAGGACACTTTTCACCTGAGTGGGTTGAGACACAGAGGGAAAAAATGGCATAAACTAATCCCAGCAGCGTCGTAAAGAGTTATTTCTGGGTTTCAACTTTAAACCATAAACTCTGTCCCGCACCATATATTGCTCACACAGACCCCCATTTTCTAAATGAGTTTGAGCAATGTCAGAACAATTAAGGACAGATTAAATCTACTGAGGTCAATAAATCCTAGTTATGGTAGCGCAGGCTCATGCTGTGCTGACTTCATGAAATTTTCTTCTTACTCATCCCTTTTGTCTGAGCAGAAGTCATAACAAACATTATCAGTATTAGTGCCCAGTTAACACTAAACTTCACAAGAACAAACAACAGCTTTCAAAAACTTTTGTGCATGTAGTTTTCTTATTATACTGAAAGCAATTAATTGTATTTTAAGACAGTGAGTGAGTTTGAAAATGTTTCCAACAGGTGGAGCTAAATCCTTCTTTCTATTGTAGAGCAGATCTCATGCAAACACAGGCCTCTACACTTGTTACATTTCTTTGTTAAATTTTTTGGTCCGTGTTGCATTACCCTTACTTTTAGTAGTCTTTAATACTTGATTTTTATTCCTAATAAGTGTAAGAACTACTAATTTTCCTTCAAGAACACACACATTATACATTTGAGGCACAGACACACAAAGAGAAAAACTGATGCATTTACTACTAATCCATTTAGAATGCACTGTTTATCTTGTTTATCACTATTTTATGGCTTATGCATTTCAGCCTGAGTTATAAGTCTGAATGTTCATCCTCATTTGTTACTGTGTTAATTATGATTTAAAGTTTTTTTTTAGGACAATTAATGAATATATAATCTCATATCCTAACATGTTCTCCTTTCTGTGTTCTCTTGGCAGATTCTAGCCATCATTTCAATCCTCTTCATCGTCCTTTCCACTATTGCTCTGTCTCTCAACACTTTACCAGAGCTCCAGGTCACAGATGAGTTCGGCCAGGCCAATGACAACCCCCAGCTGGCCCACGTAGAGGCCGTGTGTATTGCCTGGTTCACCATGGAGTACATCCTGCGTTTACTCTCCTCACCTAATAAGTGGAAGTTCTTTAAAGGCCCACTGAATGTCATTGACTTGCTGGCCATCCTGCCCTATTATGTCACCATCTTCCTAACAGAATCCAATAAGAGCGTGCTACAGTTTCAAAATGTGCGCCGTGTGGTGCAGATATTCAGGATCATGAGAATATTGAGGATCCTGAAGTTAGCTAGGCATTCCACAGGGCTCCAGTCTCTAGGATTTACTCTGCGAAGGAGCTACAATGAACTGGGGCTGCTTATTCTCTTTCTTGCCATGGGCATCATGATATTTTCCAGCTTGGTGTTCTTTGCTGAGAAAGATGAGGATGCCACCAAATTCACCAGTATCCCTGCTTCATTCTGGTGGGCAACCATTACGATGACCACGGTGGGCTATGGGGATATTTACCCACAGACTTTGCCTGGAAAAATTGTGGGTGGGCTCTGCTGCATTGCTGGAGTCCTTGTAATTGCTCTACCCATCCCTATTATTGTCAACAACTTCTCTGAGTTCTATAAAGAGCAGAAGAGGCAGGAGAAGGCCATCAAGAGGAGGGAAGCACTGGAGAGAGCCAAGAGAAATGGCAGCATTGTTTCAATGAACCTAAAAGATGCCTTCGCCCGCAGTATGGAACTGATGGATGTGGTGGTAGAGAAAGGAGAGGACAAAACCTCTCTTGACAACCACCTATCACCAAACCGTTGGTTCGGCCCAACCAGGCATGCGACCTCCGAAATCAACCTCAAGTCCCCCGATAAAAGAAACTCAGATTTTGTGCCACAAACCTCCCCTCACCGTATAACCATTACAACCACTGGAAGTCCGCACCGTGCATACAGGACCCCGCAACACCTTAATGTCCAGAAGCTGGAGGAGATATACAACCAGATGACCAAGTCACAGTCTTTCACTAACCTCAACACTACAAGCTCCATGAGCACCCAAAGCACAACCATGACTGGGACTGTGTCCCCAAAGAAATCTCAGAGCCCTGAATTTACATTAAAAGAGGAGGTGGAGCTGGAGATGAAGGAGGTTCAACCTTCCTCAATGCCGAAGTTTGCCAGTTGCTCAGCCGGTCTTAAAAAACAAGGCTTCAACTCAGGTGAGGAGGTTGCTGGGCCTTGTCAAATCAGACATCCCAGGGCACCACCACTTCTTAAACTTAGCCATACAGGGGTCAGTGATTACTCGAGCACTCCTGGAATCATACACAAAGATGGCCTCTATGAATCTGCTAACCCAGGGGATGAATCAGAGCTCCATATAGAGGAAGGGGAGAGCTTTAACAGTGCTGTGGAGAATATCCAGAGCTCTCCAAGAGGGAATACTCCTCTTAAAATACAGGGGTTGAAGGTGAACTTCACCAAACCCTCTCCTGAGGGCCCACTAACACCACCCAGCACTACCTCTCCTGGAGACATCAGCTCCAGCATCCTGGAGGAGTCGCCGGAGGGAGAGACATCTCCACTCATCGCCAGTTCAGATGAGCTGCTTCCCATCTCGAAAGAGGAAACCTGCCCCTTATCCCCGAAGAGGCTGATGGTTGACACCCCACCCGGTGACGAAGATCAATCTGCAGAGAACCACGAGGAAAAGCATCTGATGGAGATGGCAGGAGCTGCAGTTGCGCCCTTGTCACCCAAGACAGCGGCACAAAATTGCACCCAGAGTGTTGTTGGGGCAGGGGAGGAGGGCAAGGCTGACAGCAACCAAAGTGGACACAAAGCAGAGAACCACATGTTTACATCTGATATCCATCTGATACCTGGGGATGGCAGCCTTTCTCCAACCTGTGAAACCAGCATGTGACTGTAAGGGAAACCCTTAGGAACAAGAGACCCACCACAACCTCAGCCCGGTGTGTAGGACAGCAGCAAGGGGAGACAAAAGTGCAGTTGTAGAGAAAGATATTTTTGCATGGCATGACAAGTCCCTTTTACTTGTATTGTTCTGAATTGCTGAAAAAGAAACTGCAATATTTTGTGCAGATGAAAGAATGACTCTGGGATTAACAGTGGGCTCGAAAAGGAGGCTCTTTAAAAACAGAGGGAATTCATCAACTGATGCAGATGTTTTGGTCGTCCCAATGTACATAATGACAGTGTCCTTTTTCTAGCAAAAGAAGGAAAATGCACAGAATGACTTATCTGTAAAAAGCATGCATTTAAATAAGACAAGATATTTTACGGTGCTTAGTTGGCTGAAAGCGCTCCACTGTAAATATTAGGACAAACTAAGCAATGACAATGCACAGGATGGCGTAGGAAAAATGGAACTGAAGGTACAAATATTTGTTACGTGAAAAGGGGGAGGGAAGAGGGGGTTGACATGAGAGCCCTCAGTCCGGTGGTGGATCGTAGCGACCTATAAGAAAAAAACATATCATTACCTTTTGTGGAAATGCAAATTGTTCCTATGACAACCCTGTAATGTTTTTTTTTTTTTCGTGTGAAAAAAATGGTGTATGAAAAATGTAATGTTGGCATTATTGCTTTGGTTTTCTTAATGACTTGATGACTTGTTGAACTTTCAGTTTGAGCATCCAATATATTAAGTCTTTCAATGAATGGACGTGGGCAAGAAGGACAAAAACACCTTGTTTCCTCTCAATGCATACACCTGTAGTTGCCAAATAATGTTATCTATGTAACCAGTGAAGACGGGAAGTATCAGATACTACCAATATTTAAACTATTTACTATATGGTTTCAGAAGTTCAGACAAGGCTTTTTGATTCCATCTGGCAGAACAGAAATGAAACTTATATACTCACTCAGACATCTGATATATACATTAAAGTATTTTAAGAATAAATTATGAAATACGTAGCTCTAGATTGGTTGTAGAAAAAAGTCTACAGTAGGTAAGTGAGACTTCTTAAAACAGAGTTAACACAATTTATTAATTCAGCACAGTAAACTTGGTCATTAATGCACATACAGTAAATGCTTTACAACATAATTATCTCTTTTGGCAATTCAAAACAGATGGACTACCACAATAAAACAACAATATTCCTTGTGATGTCAATGGACCAAATCAAGCACACTGACAGGCTTACATCTACTGTATCTCAGCTGCATAATTACATATACAGTAATAACATCTATTATAAAAGCAGTTTTTCTTAGGGTTTGTTTACCTGCATTGTGTTCATTGTCCTATCCTTAGCGCCCTGATATCTTTTTTGACATTTGTTCCATACTACTGCAGTTTTATCTGCTCCTGCTGACTGAAGTTGAAGGCATTTCTTTTTTCTTTGTATACCCGTAGTGTCTTGGGTTGTAATTTATTGTGAACAAAACTGTTTTCAGTCAAACTCAAACCCAAAGAGTTTTGTTGCTGTTGTTGTTGTTGTTGTTGTTTTTTTGCTTATCTTTTGTCTCACTTTTGTTTTACACTGACTGAAGATTATTTATTGTATGTTGCCTTTGACTCCACTTTTATTGCTGGATTTTTTTTTTGTTTGAATTATTGTTTTAGCATGACACTTTGCTGAGTAGTTTGTTTATGAAAGCCACACAAACCTGAAAGGTACTGACAGAAAGTGCATCGAAGAATTATTTATTGTTTTTGTTCATATTTCTTATTATTATTGTCATATTTTTTTGTTCTCACAGAGAGGTGTGGAATGTGCAATACTGCATACTGCAATCTATGCAGGCCAAGAATTGTGGCACTTTATTTTCTGTCTATGGGAATTTGTAAGTGTACAGGCAGAAATGACTTGTATTTTCAAATGTTATATCTTTAATACAAGGCAAAACAGTATTACAACCACCAGATTCTCACATAAAATGCTAATGAAAATTTGATCTTTTACTTTTTTTTCATACATGGCTGGCATCATGCTGTCAAGCACCTTAATGCCACATATCAATGGACCTCAAATTTGATTATTTGTCTGAGGAAGGATCCAAATTGACCACTTTAGGCCTTTTATACTACTGTTAGATTTACACACATATCTAACAAATGTCTGTGATGAAGATGATCTAGCTTCAATTGCCACACACAAAGGATTTTATGTTTTTTGTGACTTAACGTGGAGAATGATTCTATTTTTTCTAAACCAAAATGGAGTACGACCACAATTTCCTGCCATATGGTGGTTGAAATGATGCGTGTCTTTTCATAACACTGCTGTTTATGAGAAGGTAGCAAGTCATTTTGCTTTGTTCATATAGCACTGTACAGAAAATTCTAATTTTATAGGAGAAATCAGGTCTTTATGTAATAGATACAAGTAATGTTATTGAGTTCTCAGGTTTTCTATAACTCTCTGATGTTCCGATTGGATAGATTCTTTGTTTTTAATTTAACAGCTTATGTCAACTAGTAACTTCTGTACTTTTTTGAAAGGTGATGTTGTCAAATTCTTATTGATGTCTTGGCTCCCAGAGGTAGGAGTGGCAATATTTCTCCCTCCTCCTGGGTAATCCGTGCTCCACATTCAGTATCTACGTCCATCAGTTCTCAGTTAGACAGGAAGGAGAATAAGTAGAGATACAACTGTGGGTCTGTTTAAGAGCTGAGTAATAGACAGAAGGAGAGTGATGGATCCAACTCCCCCAGACAGGCAGTAAGAAATCCCTACTGTCACTCAACTCATCCATCTGATTATTTCCCATGCTGACACAACGTTGTGCCCTAGTCCCTACCGCTTCAGAACCTCTAACCATATAGCATGGCCTCAGCCACAGTGATCAGAGGGTTAAAAGGAAAGGAAACACTGTGAGAAGACAAATACTCCCAAATCAATCACATCGCATCTCTAATGGTCCACATTTCCTTCTGTCAGTGTGTTGTACTGTTTGCTTATTTGAGTTAGTCATCAGAGAATCATGTGAGAGCTCATTCAGTTGTCTTTGTGAACATGATTGATCCCTCATTGGAAAATCTTTTGTACTCTCTAAAACATAATGGTGTGGGGTCAGTACTTGTCTGTAGCGGTACGTTCACTTATTTTCCCCATCATCCATTGTTTGTAGTTTTCATGTCTCCATGTTATCCCCGAGTAATCCTTCATTTTGACAGGTGGCGAGAGAAACAAGGGATTTTGATTGATCAGCTGTATCCCCTTAGGATGACGTTTGTGTGGATACTGAAATTAAAGATCGAGCTCTGTCTTACTCTCACACAATGGCGTTGTCAGATGTGATTCTGTGCAGTGTGGAGAAGTTGTCTCGTTATTTTCTGTGAGAGAATGGGTATTGTCCGTGTCACTCATGCGTGCTTATAAAACCTTGCTCCCTGAAATGCATAAAGCTATATTGTTTTCTCTTATGTCTCTGTGTATTCTGCCTCTTGCTTTTTTGTTTGTTTGTTGAGTTGTTTTCTCTCTGTTCTGCTTTGGACAACAGTATCATCAGACACACTCCGAGCTACAGACTGTTTCTGTACAAAGCAACATCTTTGTATGCATGTAGTTGTCCGAACAATTATGTGACCACAGAACACTTTGTTATGGTACATGAATGTCAGCATTTCTGTAGAACATTGTTCCCCATTACATCTATTAGCATATGCAGAATAAGAAATAAATGTGCATATAACTCATGCATGTGTATGTTTTTGTATGGCGTTCTCTGATCCGCTTGGCCATTGATACCATTTATGCACATTAGGGCCCATTACATAGTATGATACAAGTATATAACCTTATAAATCATCTGTACATATCATTAATTAAACATGACATTGCATTTGCTGCATTAAAGTATGAAAAGTTTTTTGATGTCTAAAAGTGCAGAGAACTCAGCAATCTGGCATGACCAGCTGATAAATGATTTATCAGTGAAGGGAAATGTACTCCATTCCATTAGATGCAATTAATGGACCCTTTACTTTTCTGCTGTGACCTGCTGCCAAATACTGATTCTAAATATAAAGAGCTCTCCCCAGCCTCAAACACAGAAGAGTTGGCATGTAATGTCTTTGATATCGAAATACCACTGGACCATTGTACCGCATAATCAGAGTATTGCATCTTTTGAAGAAGATTAAAGTTTCTGAATCTATTACATAACAAGTTTTAATACATATTAGATATTATATTAAATCTCAGCCAATACCAAAACCAACACCAGCAATAACAGGCCAAATTAATATATATATATATATAAAACTTTCTGGTAGGTGTAAGAGGGTTAAGAGCGTGACATATCCTTTATCCCTGTGTCGCCTGTTTGAATAGAAGATGGATGTTTTGCTACTCCCAACCACCAGAAGGCGCTGCAGTGTGTACCAGGAGACACCGTCCTATAACAAAGCTACACCATAGACCGTAGAGCAGCTCTTGAATCCCGCGGAAATTAAACTGTTTCCACACAAGAAGAAGAAGTCAAACCGAAAACATAAACATGGAAGCTGAAAGTAACAATAAAAGCGACACAGAGGCCAGTGATGCGGACCAAAGTGTCAGCTTTCAACATGTCAAAGCTGTAGCTACGGGATGGATGTTGGACTTCATGTTTGTAAGTCTGTGTCGACACTTCAAGGAAGGACAGTTCGAAGATTTCAATGAGACGCTTACGGTTTTCGAGGGTACGTTTTTCACTGGTAACATGAACTGCTGAAAACGTAAATATATACAAAACAACGCCCACATCTCACTATTAAAAATATTTGTCTATGTATTGCAACTCCTACCCGGAAATACTCTATGCCCTTGAATCAAGAAGGTGGCAGTGCTAGTAAATGTGTAGTTAACACTGTTTTGCTCATGTTTTTGGGTATTTTTCAGCCATGTCTCAGAGTTCGTCTCTAACAGCAGACCTCTACGGAGAGAAGACAACGATATGCGCCTTCATCGCCAGAGTCATGCATGGGGAGCACTTAGGTACGTTGAAAAAGATTGTGTGAAAGTTGTGTAAATTGTGTTTTTGTCTGTAGATCGTTACACGGCAGGAGTGCACAACTTGATCAGCCACACCATTAAAAGTGGTGAGTGGTATTAATGCTGTAACTGTGGCCACTCACACAATAGAGGTCGTTTGTTTGCTGTTATAATCATTGGTATATACCTAATATTACCTATTTATAGTTACTGTTGTTCTCAGAAAAAAAATGTTATACACAAATGTACACACTCTTTACTACCAAATACACTTGTCTGTCTCCAGATTCCCAGTTTGAGGAGGATGACTGTGTAATGCCTCTCATGTCTGCTGCCAAAATATGGTCAAAACTGGAGGTCACTGTGGCAGATGAAAGTGTGTTTAAAAAGATAACTGTTCTTTTGTTTGTTCAGGTAAATCTACAGCACATACATGTTGTTTTTCAATTGCAGTCTTGTGATTCAAATGTACACAAGACCTGACCAGAGAATATCTAAACATTGATCAGTGACTTTGATAATGATGACAACAATGATGATGATGATGATGATGTGTCCTGCTGTTATTGAATGATTTTAATTATTCCTAGTGATAGATAGTCTGACAGGATCATCAGTTTGTGAAATAAGCAGGGTCCATTGCCCAGTGTTATGCATGGATGCTTTGTTTGTTCAAATTTTACAGTTTCAATCTTAATGTGCCATGTTCCCCAGTCTGTGGCTGTATGCTTGGAGAAAGGCCAAAAATCTTCAGCTTCCTCAGCTCTCAAGTGGTTCAAGAACAACTATGAGCTCCCTCAGGTCTGTTTGTTCATTATTGTCTCTTTCTTTAGCAAAAAAAAAATAAAAAAAAATACTGACTCAACACTTGGATGTGCAGTGGCCAAGTTTGATTGATTTTAATGGAGAACAACTAATGTGTTTCTTCAACAGAACTTAAAAGTAAAGCTGGCAACAATAGTGTCAAAGAGGGAAACCTACCACCCGATACTCATGAGCTTCAGCTTTAACAACTTGCTGGAGACAGTCAAGTCATTCTTGGATGCTTATCTTCAAAAGAATCCCTCTGACAACCTTCTAAAGGTACATTAGGTCACTCCTTCTACATTCAGCCATGTGAATAAAATGTACAGACCAGCTTTACAGTAGATCCAGTCTGGTCTACCTTACTTGGTCTTGATATATCAGTGTCTGCATTTCAGTCAACATATAACAATACAGAAAGCTTTACAGTGGGCCAGTAGACAGTTTTGTGTGTGTGTGTGTGTGTATATATATGTGTGTGTGTGTGTGTGTGTGTGTGTATGTATAGTGATTGTAGTATTTTAACTTAGCTTATTGACTTTTGAACCATCTGACTCAGCAGCCGTCTGACCCCTCCAGTCCCCTGACTTGTGCTTCATGCCTCAAAGGCTTGAGTGTTTTAGTATGAATGTGTCAGAGGTACTGAATTACATTCCCTATACTTTATTGAACAGGTCTTAAAACTCCTAACATTTACTTAGATTTTAATTACTTGAACACTGCAGAAACTATCTTAACTATCTTAATCATTTATTGGCATGTACATGTATATGTATTCTTTTTTTGGCCTAAGAGGGAAAGAACATAAATGGGCAACAAAGTGTTTTGTTTAATTTGCCCATGTACTTCATGCTCAACCAGCATGTCATAAATTAATCACAACTTATAAAGCCTGAACGAGTGTGCACATAATTCTGCAGGTTTTTGTTTTTTTTTTGTTCTGCTATTGGGTGAGGCTTATTCACATGGTTTCACTGGCATATACATAAGGTGCCCCGTGTTTTGCTTCAGCTAACAGCAAGGATTAACAAATAAATTGCCGCAGACGATACATTTTCTGGATCTTGGCTTCCGTTACACTTTTGTTCTCCAGAGTAATGGTGCCCTGAGCAATGGAAGGTTCTGACGTGGCTTATCAGTTACAGATAATTGGCAGTTTGTCATAAAATTATTTGCAAGGGCAAACTGCTACGTACAGCAGAGTCATCCTCAGGGCATCAGCACATTCAGTTATTCATGGAAGTTTCAGAAATGATTTACCTGTAGTCCCATATCCAAGGTTATACTTACTGTAATGACAGGCCTCGTTAGTTTTACTTAAACACTATAAACACCTGAAAGTTAATAGTTTTTGAAGATAATTAAAAAGTAACATAATTTATAGAAATCTAATTCATGTTTATGTCTCCATCTATCAGGAAGCCACAAAGATGGTACTGTCATCACAGAGCTGTGAGGCTTTAGAGGACACAGAGACCAAGTACAACTCTCTCTCTGAAACAGCCAGCAAACTAAAAGTAGAGGATCTGTAAGTAAGAAAAAAGCTTTTTATACAGTTGTGTTTAGTGACATTCATGCATGATCTGAGTCTGTCCTGTACTTAATAACATATATGTACATTTATATTTTACCAGGAAAAAGGAGGGAACTGTTTTGAGGTCAGTACAAATGAGAGTTGAAATTTGTCTTTGCTCAATAACACTTATTATACAAGTATTATATTAAAATTGCATTGCATGGCACGACAAATGATATTGTCAACAATATACTTTATCGCCGCTGCAGGACAAAACGGAAACTAATGTCAACAAAAATTACTGATGTATGGAAACCTGACTCATGCAAGAAGCCATGCGTCTCTATCAGACGACTCTCCAAGAGTGGTACGTTCTATTTTGGTCCTCTGTTGCAAAAATACTATGATTTTCTATAAAATGTACTTCATAGATATCCATGAAAATGGAAAAAAGCTTAAGCAAATGTTAATCCTCCCATCATCAGAGTTGTCACAGATGATTACAGAGAAGTCTCTGAATACAACGGAGCTCCATAAGAAAAGAAGAACAAAGCAGGTAAGGACCCTTAGTCCTTTCCATACTGTGGCCAATCAGTTAATCCCAAATGACGTATACAAGCATCACTCAAGTGTTACCTTTTTTTTTAAATTTAGAAATGGACACCGCAGCTGGACGCATACCTCAAGGAGGGAGTGAATCGTCATGGCCAGGGAAAGTGGGCTCGCATTTTACTGGACTATGACTTTGAAGGACGCACAGGAACCATGCTGAAAGACAGATGGAGAATTTTACTAAAGACTCTTTAAGTAAGCTGAAGAGGGAGAGGAATTCCCCTTTTTGTTTCCAAAATTGTAAATACATTTACTGACCTACCTGGTCAATTTATTTTCATATTTCAAAACATTCTTTCATGTTAATGGCGTTATACTTTGCTATTTGCACTAAGAAAATCCACCACTAGAGGGCGCATGAGACGGCAAAAAATGTGGATCAAATCAAATCATCTTATATAGAAGAGAAACGTCTATATAATATGATAGTTAATGTAGCAGTTTCCCTTTTAACCTGTACATCCAGTTGCACAAACTTTGTTCCGTTATTGTTCATGTGCATTTTGCTTTCCTGATTTTCTATTTGCAAGAGAATGTACTGGCACAAGAAGAAAGTAAATAAAGATCATGTGCAGGGTGGTGCCTTCAGTGACGGGGAGCATTTCATGAAAACTTTTTTTTTTTCATAATTAAGTCACAAATGTTAATTATTTTTTTTATTATTTTTACGAATTCAAGTTAAATAGATTTGACAGAAAAATATGAATACAAACAGTGGCTTGATACAAATAAAAATTCAAAATAAACTTGTACAGTGTGTCTTTGCAGAGTACGCTACAATGGAAAGGTGCATGGTGATTTTAAAATGCTTTTGTATTGTGTGTGATATATGTATCTCAGTGATGGAAGTCTGCAGTGTGTAAGCACATTATCTTAGTGCTGAAGGTTGTTTTAGTGTGAACTCCACACCAGAGCACTGTTCGTTTTCTGTGGTGCTTTGTTTGGATCAGATGAAGACAAAGCTGTGTTGTGGTGGACAATCGCACTGCTGGATTTTCTGGATCTTCTTCCACGTCCCACGACACTGAGGATTCCCCACCGCCTGCCAGTGGAGCAAAGCTTCTCTGCAACAACAGCCCACATGTTAATGGTTTCCACACAACCACTTAGTTCCTCACACTCACATCTGTACTATGCAAGATATGGACATTCGTCGGAGCACATCATCTTAGCCTGCTCATGTTTGTCGAGGTAAAAAGCTGCTACTGTTTTAGAATAGTCTTTTTCAACATGTCTTCAAAGTGAACATGGCTAAGAGAGGATACATGGAATAGATCATAACTTCATACTTGTCTGATTCCTGACCGTCTCCTTGGCAGCTGCCACTATTGTTTCTCATGGCAGGTGGTTCACACGCCACACACACTTTAAAGCCCTCGGTTATGTAGCGCATCCAGTGTGTGTGAGGCCTGTTCTCAACAGTACAATGGGGTGTCCTGGATTTCAGTGTGAATTCCACACAGAACCTTAGGAGAGTAGAGACAGTCAGCGTGTCTTTATTTGCATACTTAGATCTTCAAATAAGTTGGAGGACAAAGGCCTCATTTTTACAATAATATTTCATAGTAGTCAGAAACTTCCTACCATGGAATAATTTTTGCAAAATGGAGATATACAATAATGCTGCCTGTACAATGATGTGCTCATAGCCTCACCTTCTATTAACCAAACCTTTTGTGCTTGTGCTTTTCATGTGACTGTCTTCATTAAAGTATTTCATTTCAAAGGCTTGTGGGCAGTCTCAGTACTGCTTTATTTAGTACTCTATGGACCGAGAGACAGGTGAGCAAACACCCACTGCAGGGTCACTGATGCAGCTGGATTTTGTATTATTTATTTATTTATTTTTTTAAAAAAGAGGTTGTGCTGTTGTGTCTTTTTCTTCCAAATGGTTTGTGTTACACAGCATTATGCTAAAATGAAATTATTCTGTGGCAGCACTTGTGAACTTTTCAACTCTTGCATCTGAAGGTAAACCTAGTGTCAGGTGAAGTTTCTCAGGGAGGCTTTATGGGAGGGAGTATGATATGAAACTTACCCCGGGTCCAGGGGGTTTCCATAGCTGTCATATTTGGGCCTTCCTTTGCCAAACTCCATGCTGGCAATGAATGCAGGACCTGACAAGGGGAACAAATCCAGTCTTTCACTCAGGACATCAGTAAGTTGGACAAACAAGACAAAACAGAACAAAAGTGCAGCTTAAATAAAATAATGAGGTCTACATCTACAGTAAAGCCAGTGTGTTTGTGTTTGTGTACCTGAGTTGAGTCCACAGTGGTTACCCTGGTGATCTCTGTACTCCCTGCAGCCGGCTTGTTGCTCCAGGCTGGGACATGGCTCTCCACTGTTACTGGGCCGCTGCTCTACATGACGGACTCGGACCCGCACTGAGGGCTGGCAGTGTTTTGCACAGCCGCTCCAAAAGCTCCAGTCACTCACAGCACAGTCCTGAGCTGGATGTTACCACCCATACCAAGGCGGGGGGAGGTGGAGAAGGTGACAACATTATTACAGGATATCCTCTGTGAAAGCAAACAATCAAACTGATGGTTGGACATAACTTACAGAGCAAATGAGGTGACTGTTTCTAAACAACAGAAAAAGCTTGCAAGGCAACATAGTTATAATGTTCCTGTGAAATAGTGTCACTGAGCTAAGCATCTATGAAATAACTTGTGATCAATGGCGCACTGAAGCATTTTGAGGCAAAATGTGTGTTTCCTGCTCTATTAAACATGATTTGAGTAAATGACCTGTGAACCAGGTCCTGTACTCTGCTTCATGATCAAGCTTCAAGATATTAAATATGCACAATTAGTAACTATCAGACTATAACACATATTAGTTTCACTCAGCTTGTTTGACTTGAATTGCTGCAATCTGAATTACATTGTATTGCAAATATTTGGACTTATTCTGTTATATGGGCCAGTCCACTGAAATGAGGTTAGAAACCAAGCTGCCTGGGATATTTGGTGAAATGATCATTGTTTCTGTGATGTGAACTGGGATCATGACACTAGTTAGAGGAAAAAGAACAAAAAAAATAAATAAATAAAGAACAAACCATACATGAGAGAGTCTGTCAGGACTGCACAACTATGAAGGTGAATATGCACAAACAACCTCACGTGTATGAAAGAATGTTGGCATGTTTCCACCCTGTTAGCTCTCTGTTACATGGTGATAATGATAATCTGTCCAGTATCAACCAGATAATTCAAATATTCTTTCTTTCTTTCCCTGTCTTTTTCTTATCTTTGGTTTGATAAACAGAATCAGAGGAAAACCCGTCTTTACCTAGAAGTACAGGTTATCTCATACATCAGGTTATCTCACTCTAGTATCATAAATTTAAGGTGTGTAAAAGCACCTCCCCTCTTTTGATTCATTCCCACTCGGAGGGGCCCTCTCCAATCATCCCTCACCTGGACACTCAGTGAAGTAGTCAAAGCAGCAGTCCCTGGTCCTGACGCAGCTTTCATCACAGTAACATGTCCCATACACACGGTCCATCCTCCAGTCTGTGGTTAAACAGATCAAGTCTCTGCCTCGACAGCATTTGCCCGAACAACCACCAGACACCAGGAGGTTCTTCCCCAGTGTAGAAACCACCAGCACCAAACAAGCAAACTCCACAGAGGATCTCATCATGAGTGGGTCAGGCCAGAAGTTGACCCCTGTAGTAAAACACTCGCCTCTTAGTTTCCCCAATATGTGCATGAAATCAATGTTCGCCTGCTGAAAATATTATTATTCCCACTATCTTCCTACTCTACTCCTGTGACGCTCATGACTGAGAGAGGGAGAGTTTGGAATACCAACCCAGCCCAGCTCAGCTCAGCTCAGCTCAGCAGAGACTATGCTGTGCCACAGGAACCCTCCTGACCTGGAATTCCTGTGTGTGTGTGTCCAGCCCCTCAGTTTCCCTCCAGAAACAGGTTTGCAGGACAACCTAGAGAACACAACACCCCATTCCAGTTCTGATCACGGTCCAGTGTCTCTCATGTCGTGTATGTGTTCTGTCCCTCAGAGTTCTCTCTCTCTCTCTCTCCCCTTGTTCCCAGCTGAGCACCTCCCTCCAGCCGATCGCAGGAAAAAGACAACGAGGACAAGGGAGGGGTAAGGCTGCTGAGCGTTTTCCTCTTGCTTCTGTTCTCTCTCTATCTCTCTCTCTCTCTCTCACCTGTACGATTCTTGTCTACTTTTTTCATTCTCACCATGTCAGTGCAGAATTACCGTGTGACCCTGGTGCCCACCTCAAACCTCGAGTCCCAAAAGAAAGGCAGGAATGTGAGTAGTTGGCAGGTCTCCAGTCAATTGTGCCAGGGGGCCCGCTGAGTGCTGTAAAGCCACCCTCTGGTTCTCACCTCTATCCTCTTTCAGGTTAGTGCAGTGTAGCAGAAATCTAAACACTTCACACATCATTTTCTCTGCATTATTTTAAATAATTACTTTTGGGGAAGAAAAAGCATTATGGAGAAAATGTTTTAGTTTTTTTTTTTTTGCAGTCCAGTAGTAACTTAAGTGAGAATATCAATGCCACTCTCATATGACAATAAAATGAGCAGCTGGTTAAACCTGGACAGATCATCAGTCCATCACAGGGCCAACATACACAGACCAACATTTACTCTCACATTCACACATATGGTCAGCTGAGAGTCTTCAATCAACCTAATCCCCAGTCTGCATACTTTTCAATCTATGCGCACACAAGGAGAACACTCAAACTCCACACAGAAAGGTCCTCAGTCGAACTGGGATCCAACCCAGGGACTGGACTGAACTACAGGCAAAACATGAAATTTTGCCGGACGGCAGCAAAAAGCATTTTTCACTGTTTGCTCAAGGAGCCTGAAGTTCTGAAGAAACTGAGTTCCAAAAAGGGTCACAGTTTCCAAGCAGATCCTCCATCTCATAGGACAGAAATGTGGCATCTGTAGGGAGCCATCGATGTAGAGTGAGATCTAAACAGACCAAGTATTCCAAATAATCTGGATACTTTGCTTCTGCTGTCTCGAAAAACAAGCTTGCAGGGAGCAGAGGGGGGTCTCTGCGGGTCATTTTATTCCTCTTCTTGTTGTGGAGCAGGCAAGTCAAGCGACAGTAATAGCTTTCATCTTCACTGTAATAATCAGCAGCAACAACAGCACCAAGCAGCATGTGTCTGAATCAGTGAATATTAAAGTTTGATGATGCTGAATGCAGACTGACCTACTGCACTGTTATGGTCATTTTGAGGTGGTAAATAAGGTAATGTGGGGTAATAGGTGACTGCATGATTTCTTTTTTGAGATGTCTGTGTTTCAAATGGTGAGTATTTCATTTTGTAAGTGTAATACATTAAAGCTGCAGTGCGTAATTTTTGGCGCTTTTTTTGTTGTTTATGTTGTTATTTTGCCACTGTTTGGTCTCAGTGAACAGAAAGGATGTAACATTATCTCTATGCATCATGCTTTATCTGAAATCAGTCTCTGCCAAACAATACTATCAGACCTGACTAACGGAGTGTTTGAGTATATACACCGGCAGTGAATGGAAAGAAGTGTTTATCCCATCAAACTACTGAATGACTGTGTTTTTTGAGCACTTCTGAAACTTTAGGTGGGCGTTTGTTTGTGTTTTTAGTCATACTCCATTCTGTTTGCAGCCACCCCCGCTTTACTAGAGCAATGTTGCTGTTGCTTCTGTCAGTCATTATGTAAAATGAATCACTTCCTGCGTGCAATTTTAAGACCAGCGCATACATTTTGTGCATTTCCAGTGCTGATCTGATTTGCTCACTGATGCGAGATTTACATCGGTTTGCTGTTGGAAGCACACATCAAAGCGTGTGTTTCACATCTGACAGGCACCTGAACCTGGACCTCCTGCTCGTACTCTGCACTTGTCAAAGGCAATGAGCTTCCCCACAGAAACACACCCTGTTTGGAGTTTTCCTCTCCCGTGGCACACACACTGAAAAGTCCATGTGAATGTGTCATAAGACACGGTCCGTTATCTTCAATCTCTGTCACAAGCACATAATTCATGACAGTTGCATACATGCACACAATAAATGGTCTGACAAATACAAGAGCAAAGATATAAGGGTACACAAGAATGACTAACCAGATTTAGTACAACATGAAAGCGTGTATTCTTCTACTTCTTGCACTGTTTCTCTAAGAGTGCATTCTTAGCTTCATCTCACCTCTATGGGGAATGCAAACGCGGTTGTCCCCATGGTAACACCTAAACTAGGTTGCTATAGTTTCAAAACATTTGTTGGCAAATGTTAGAATAAATCCTGTTAAGTGCTATAAAGGTGCGTCGATGATGTCACCTCTGACCAGGACAACACCCTCCCTGTTTCACCTATATTGTAGGTGACTATATGTTACTCTATAGAATAATGTCTCAAACAACCGAAATGCACCAAAAAAGTCTGACATGAACTCACGACTGTGAAAATATGTCCCACTCGGTTCAGTTCATTTTAACTGTGGGTCTTTTTTTTTTTAACAGTAACTTTAACAGAGACCCTTTATTTTAATTTGATAATAAAAATAACATGACCCCAAAAATATTAAATCCTAATCTAATATTTTATTAGTTAGTCAGTCTAATTAGACAAAGTGTTGTTTCCTGCTGATGAGCACACTGAGTTTCTGCCTCGTGAATCAAGCCTTTGTCCACTATCATCTCTCTTCCACTTCCTTCCTCTGCTCGTGCACCTGTACGTTTATGAGGCGTGTGTGTAATCTGCGTAAATGAGTTTCAGTTCTTTGTACTTGCATTAGTCCATGTGGTGGCATCTGATAATGTCTGGCAGTCTTTTATCTTAGTTGTTGATGTACCCAACTACAACAAAGCACAGCAAGATGCATGAGTCATTATTTAAAGAGCTGAGAAGCAAGGATGTTTGTCTTGGCTTGTGACATTAGATCACTATTTTCAGGTGGAGGTGGATCCGGGAGACTAATGAGACAATGGCTGTTCAGGTGGATGCAAGTTAAAAACACAAAATTGCAGACGACTTACAGTACATTCTAACATGCATGTTGCCGTAGCTGGTCTATACTTGAAGAATTGGCATTATAAGCCTTAATGCTCCTCATGTCTCAGCTACATGAGAATGTATTATGATGAGCCATCCCGTACATCCCACTAATGATGTTCCATTAATTACAAGTCATTACTGCTTGATGGTTTAAGGATGACACAGTTCCTCAGGACCATGGCAGCAGAAAGGACTGATGACTGCCTGGCAACAGCTCTGCAGGCTGGCTGACCCTGGCGCAGTGCCAGTGTAATGACAACACGGGCCCTTATTTTGATAGACATTTTTCCTTTGCTCAAAACTGACATCATCGTTGATAATTATGCCCTCATCAGTCACCTATCTTGGCATTCAGTTCCATATGTATGTAAATCATGGTGGACATGGGAAGCAGCAGTGAGCAGGTGAAGTTAGAAGCGTGGGAGTGGAGTGGGACTGACCCCTGCCTCTGAAAGAGATGAAACTTCAGGTAATGATAATGACTTGCAGAGTTGGTGCATCTATCACTGTGAATTTCATAAATCATATTAGAAAATGCCAGAGAGCAGGAAAGGTTAGTCCGTCTGGACCCGTGAGTGTATATGTGCATTGCTCTGCCAAGTGTATAAATATGAAATGCAAAAGCTGAAGTGGGACTGATGCTGATAATAATTTTGCCAAACCTCTCAGTCGTGTATTGACTTACATTGTTGAATGAGAATAAGTAAAATTTTCCTCATGACTGACAATAACAGGCAGCATTGAGATAAGGCATTTGGACTGAAAAAAAATAAACCTGGCAGCTGTAAAACCTTGTCTGCAAACAATCTTACAAGATAAAAATTATCTTGGTGTTTTTTTATCACCTTGGGGTTGTAAACGGGGAGCACAAGCAAAGACACCAGTGACTTGTGTTGCATAGTAAGCTCTGTTTGTCATAGTTTTGGGCTCTTCTGTGTTTATATGATAGCAAAAACAAAGATTTGACCCCTGAGTGCCCCACTTAAACACACAGACACAGAGATTACCATTGGACCTGGGAGTTTCTATTGACTCATGCAGCCTTTATGCTCTGTTGTTATATTTTAGAATCTTTTAACTTTTAGAGCCTAAACCGATTTCACAATAGCTGAAGGAGAATAAGTCATTTGCGTCGATAATGAAGTGATTTGTATTGGCTGAATTATATGTTAATGTTTGTGTAAAACAAAACAAAACCTACAAACATCAAAATCAGGTGGTTCTAATATTCAAAAAGAAACAATTACATGTTAATTGTGTTCATCAAGTCTTTATCTATGTCATTTCTTCATAAAAACTCATATATAGCAACATAAAAATTCACAAATTCTGTGCATCCTCCCACTAGTTTTATGTTTCCTGTGTCTATTCTTGTGCATTTGGTGTTAACAAATGGAATATAAAGTGCTAATAAGCACGTGTTAATAATTATTTGCAATGATGCTGTCAGGCAGATAATGAAGCTGCTCGATTGATTTCCTTACTTTTTTTGTCTTCATGCCAAGTTAAGAAGCTGCTCGTTGTAGCAAGTCTGGAATTATACGCAGACACACAAGGGAAACATTGAGAAATGTGTATGTCTGCTACACTTTTATGGAGCACCTTAAAGTTTTATTTATTTTCAGTTGGAGCCCTCATTCTAACAAGAGTAGAATCAGCTGATCCACTTGATGAATGCAGGTTCACGAAAGGTTCCACTTTGAGCCTCCACTTTTCCTTCTTAAATGCTGAAAACCTAGTCATTTCACTTTTATAGTACCTTTGCTGATTATTATATGACCACTATGATCCTGCAGCACTGGCCCCTTAATGTGATTGGCATTCAGTGTCAGACATTTCAGTGATTTAAATTACCCAACAACAAAACTTTGTTCAAATTTTGGTGCATTCCAAATGTGGATACTGTCGAGGCAATTTTGATAATTTTCTGACTCTGGTATGTCTGGCTAGCAGAATAATAATAATAATAATAATAATAATAATAATAATAATACATTAGGTTGGCTAATTACAGCAATAGATACAATATTATCAGTTTTGTTGTCTCCCTAGGATCTCTAGGGTTATGAAGTCTTACATTACATGTCAGATAACTTTGGTCTTGACTAATGCAACTCCCTTAATGTTGGAGGCGATCAGTTTTCTGTGTCTCGATCACGAACCTCTGGCACTGGCTTCACTGCAGTGGTCTTTAGTGAAATATGGATTTGACTTTATGATTCTCTCAATGGTTTTTAAACCTCTGTGTGTACTGGCACCATATTAAAACTCCACTCCCCTTAGTCCACATTCTACATCCGGACCCATCCATCAGTGAGATATTTCTGTAGTATTTTGTGTTTGCATTTTAATTATATTTTAACTCTTTGGTCAGTTCCTGTTGCTTTTACATGAACTATTTCAAACAAGTTTATTTAAATTTATAATTTTTTTAAGTCTTGAGTGTCAGACTGTGCACTGGCACAGCAAACACATCATCAAAATTAATTATTAAAGTAATAAAATAATGAACTTTATTCTCAGACTCAAGCTGGCTTGTTTCCTCTCATACTGACCCAAATATATTTTAGGGTGATTTTTTTTTTTTATTTGATCTGTTGGCAATGTTATAATTTGGCAGACAGGCTGCATTCTTTAATCCCTGCTGATGGAGTCAACTGGCACAATATCAAGTCAGGTGAAACAGTAACACAACTACTCTTCAGTATTGCACTAGTAAAAACAAATACCTTACTTCTTCTGTTGCGTTTAATGAAACAGGTATGTTTGTAATATTTTACAAGTGGATGATTCTAGAAGGGAAATTACTATAAACACATAAAAACCTAAAAATGCAAGGATACATTTTTGTACCTTTGCATCAACAGCTCAATAACTGAGGAAAATAATTTTAACCAAACTAATACTATATCATTAACGCGATACTGTCCAAAATAATGTCAACTTGCAGTGAAATGATAATCCACTTGTTGGCAGGCCTCAGTATAGCTCTTATTAAAGCGCTCATTGTTGACAGTTTGTTCCAGGACATTTTGTTTCAGTCCACATGAAAAGGAAGGTAAAAACCCTGCAAGAGACTGAGCCTCCATTAAAGCGTGAACACAGTCCCTTCACTTAGCATGAATGGCTCTGTGTTTCTAGGTCACCGTTCATCCCTGAAACGCACACCTTAAAATCCAGAGAGGGATGGAGGGGTACAAACATGGCCTGTTGTTGTGAAACATCACAATAGTACTCAATAGGGAACTCAGGCCTTCTGCCACAGCTTTAATTTTTATGACATTGGTAATAAATTAGAAATTAAGATTATGAAACACAAACATAATATTTTTATTGAAAGCCCTTTGGCGTATTGCCTTAATCAATAATGTTTAGGCCTGTCTGTTTCCACTCTGTACCACTGCAGGATGTGGTCATCCTTCAAATGACAGTGACGTGGATATTTTAGCTCTGTTTGATGTCATTCCACACCAGTTGGTGCTGGGCAAAAATGAAGATGCTTGTAGCAGAGAGATCACAAAGCAGATACGGGTCAAACAACTTCAAATTGAACCCTAACCCTACAGTATTATTATTGAATTATCTTTTATGTTCTAACTTAAATATATAGAGAGAGCCTGCCAAATGAAATTTTAGAGACTCGGTGCCAAAGTACTGGATTAATAAAATGGTCAAAGTTTAGGAGGGCTGGGACAAAATTGTTAAAAAACAATTTTGAATTTTGACAATTATGTTAGACATGAGTCTACTTAGTTGGTTTATAATGATTGAGGTCAAAACTTTGTCCTCCATTTGTCCTAGTGTTTGTACAGTTTAAAAGATAACAGTGAATAATGGAGTTCTCATTTTTCTCTCAACATAATGACAACTGCTCTGACTGCTGTCTTTGTCAAACACAATGGACAGGACTATTCACTGACATAAGCTGCCCTCTATACAGCAACAGAACAATGTGTTATGTGGGTAAGTGCCACATTCTGGGATCTGTGGGCACCGTTTTGTCTGTTTAGTAGATATGGAATGCACATCATGTTTCATTGCAGTTTTTAGGCATTTTGATTTCTGTGCTGATCGATACAGTGGATGTAAAATAGAGAATGTGAAGCTCTCCTTGTTAGAGAAGAACAATAATGATTTACAGAAGACATAAAGGTATTGTGATATGAAAATAAATTTGTTTAATTGTAGGAAGACATTTTACAAGGCACAATAATAGCTTTGCTAAACCATTTAATATATACAAAGATGTCCCACTTGCTTAACAAAGCATATGAGTATACAATAGCAATCTGAAATATTGTTGTAATGAGATCCAACCAAGACAGCATCTGCAGCATACTGATGATACAGCAAGGCATATGGCAGTATTACATAACAGCCATTACAAGCCATTAAAAAGGTAAAATATATGTGCAGATATGGAGAGGTAAGCTCCAGAGAGAGTCTAAATGCAGTTAATAAATAAGTAATGCAGTATGTGGTCACTAAAAGAGAGAAACCCCAGTCAGGAATCCCAAAATGTAAAGACCAACCACGTTAAGCAAAAAACTATTATCACTGAGGATAAACAGGCGGTAAAAAGGAGCCACTGAAATGAACAAGGAACCCCAAATGTCTTTTGTTCAGATGCTGTTGGCACAGACTGGATAGTTTTAATCCTTGACCAGTGTGACTGGGAAGAAGGTGATTGTCAGGATGGAGGTTTTCTCGGTTGCCTCCTTTTCCTCAGCTTTTCTTGTCTCACAGTCTCAGCCTCCAGAGATGACAGCTCCGATATCCTGTGGATAAAAGAGCGTGACGCTCCGACCACTGGGTCTGGGTAGGATTGGCCTGTGTAGCAAAATACAGTTAAGGAAAGCATAGAAGACAGAAAAAAGCAAATTTTAGGATGACATCTACAATATAAGATTACTACACTAAATATACTTTTGGAATAAAACAACAAAAAAATGAGGAGCATTTTCCATTAATATGGTTTACAGTACAGTTTGATCGATTGACAATTATTCAATATTTCTACATCTACTCAATCTGTGAGTGGCATTGATTAAATAAGGAACATCAATAAGTGGTAAAATTTTAGAGACTTCCTTGTGCCTCATCACTTTGTGCGTCAAAAAACCCCAAAAACCTCAGTATAGTATAATTACAGCAATGGAGAAAACCCTAGAGCAGGGGTGTCAAACTCATTTTAGTTCAGGGGCCACATACAGTACAATTTAATCTCCAGTGGGCCGGACCAGTAAAATAATAGCATAATAACCTATAAACAACAAGAAATCCAAATGTTTCCCTTTGGTTTACAATGAATGAAGTATCTTTTTACAAAACATATTATGAACAACCCAAAATTTCTTGAGAAAAGTAAGTGTAAAGTAAGTTAAAACTGACACATCACAGTGGATCTACACTAAACAGTTTGTCACATGTATCTGGAAGTGAAAAATATAGTAGTTCACATACTGATTCTAATCATGATGTCACAAATTCATTATGTGGGCCAGACTGGACCCTCTGGCAGGCCAGTTCTGGCCCACGGGCCGCTTGTTTGACACCCCTGCCCTAGAGGATATGGCGTCAATGAGGTGGTTGAGGAAAGAAAAGTCTAAAGCCAACTAGAGCCAATAGATAAGAATTCTCACTCTGGTTAATGACCCTAAACTTTTCCCTGTCTTCTACCTGTGATGTGCAATGGGCAACAAGCAACCCTAACACAATAATCAGACACTGGATCTGTGCTTTTTGTTTTAAGAGGGAAAAATCTTCATGTTAACTGTGAGTAAACCAATGGCTAAACACTTCACTAGAAAAACAAAGAGGAGATTCTGACCTGACGAAGACCACGACAAACACCTGAATATGGAAAACTTATTCACTATTAACGTTACAGTCAAAGAAGTAAAATGACTCACTCTTTTGATTGTCTTTAACAGTCAATAGGCTGTAGGTTGGATAATTCACCTTAGGCCTGCAGAACAGAGGGATGTTAGAGGAGTCATGTGTCTGCGAAATAATTGAAAGTATTGACTGGTATGGTCTGTTTGAGTTTGTGAGGCTGGAAATACCTGCTGAGCTTGTACTTTTCAACTGAGAGGCTGCATCTGCCATTGAGGAATAAAGTGGAGGGAAAGAGGACAGCTGGACCTGGGTTCAGTTCATATCTTTCAGGGAAGCTAAAAGAAAGAATCAAAGAAGTGACATATGTATACAGTACATATATGTATAAAATGTACTTTGAATTTAGAGTCTTCCTGCTTTGCAATTAGTTCAATGCTATTCATTGTAATAAAAGACTTTTTCATGTAAAAAGTCAAGATATGTGTGTTCTCCAATGTCTTATTAATAAGGTTAAGTACTATATGGGAAGTACTATTGTATGAAGCTTAATGGTCATCAAAATGAAATGTTCCCACAAATGGCTGTATTATAAAATGAATATAAATAATTGTACTCATTATTGTGCATTATCATATTTTAGCTGTCAGAATATTAAACATTAAAACCAACCAGCTTGAATTCTTCAGTTTGTGACAGACAAATTATGCATGTCAAAATATTAACTGTGTCTGGCTGCCATTGTCTTTCTACATATTTATGTGAGATGTCATCAATGAAAGAACATAGAAAGAAAAATTAGAATTAGTGCTGTCTGCGCAGCTGTCTACATAAATATAATATGACAAGTAAAGCTTCAACTGCAGGACTGAGTGACATGAATCCAGTGGTTTACCCCAGGGTGAATGGTTGCTCTGCATGCCTGTGGGAAAGTTGCTTGGAGAGGCTGAAGGGATGGCAGTTGCCAGGTCTGTGAACATGGTAGTCTCTTGGCAATGGAGGAATCACAGTTCTGGTCCTCTCTAACGATGCACCTCAAAATAGTCATATTCAAAACATTACAATCACCTTTAAAAGTAATGAAACAGGTTTACAGCCACTAAAATAGGACCTTTGCTCATTATGTATGATAACAGCCCCACCTACTGGATGTCAGGTTAAAAGACAGAGACAGACTCGGATCTCAAATTCATTTATCCTCTTACAAAAAAACAATCCAGTTTTAGATCAGTTGGTTTAATGACAAAGCAAATGTAAACCATCTTCTAAATATGCTGTCAACCGTAACATAGAAACAGTAAAATTGTATAAAGCAATACTTACATTTTTGATCAAATAGAAAGTGCCTCCCACACGTTTCCTCAGGATCATTATTCTCTGATTCCAGCTTGTCATTTTTGCCCAAATGAGGTGACCTACACATAGATGGCGAAAATTTTAAACATTCTTCATGGCAGACATTTTGAGAGGTCACAGGAGGGAAAGCACAGGTGTCAAATTAAAAAGAAAACTTTGGTCAAAAACAATACATACAATGGCCATAAAATGTTATTAATAAGCTATTGTTTGTATCTGGTGTGACACCATCACGATAATATACATAAATGACCACTTTATAACCACGTTTCTACCGCGTACCATATTTTCTCCTGCCGCTGACAGAGCGACCCCTAGCAAACCCTGAGGGAACAGCAGCACTGCACTAAACAGACTTTGTAGTGAGATGAACAAAAACAAACTGAGAAACATTATGGATGGATGAATACTGTCGAGTTGGTATTACCATAACCTATGGCCTTTTATGAAATGCTGACAAAGGGAAATCAACAATGTCACACACAGACACCCCCACATTAAATGACAAAAATACTGATGTACTAACTATATTTATGCTATATTTTATAGCATAAATATTGCAAAACCTTACCTTTCAATTAAATAGCTGCTAATCAATGATTTCCCGTCCCTGCACTCTACAACACAAGAGATAAGTGATGTTGCACATTTATTTGACATTAAACGCTAAGCTAGCTGCATCTTAACTAGCAAAGGACATATGAGATGATGCCTACGCACCGTTTAATGGCTGTATGGCAGGAACTTTCCCCCTCAAATGATTCTTTTGTGTGGAAGCCGATTGTCCTCTTCCTCCTGCTCCCATCATGAAGTTCCTGGATGTTGAAAATCCAGCAGCATCAAGGCCGCGTTGGTTCCTGCTGCTGTTCGAGCTCACTGCTGATGTTAAAGTCTTGGTAGTCGGTATAGATGAGTTAACGTGGTAAGTTATCATGACGGCAGCTGTCTCATAAACATTATCTCCTAATGAAGCGATATCACAACATCTGTTCGTTATGACCGCTACATCTCTGAACTGCACCGTTAAGCAGTGACTGCAGCTGGAAAACGCTGCCGTGTCGCAGCGTAACCATGGCAACGGCGCATATATAAAATTGTCACTAGGGCAGGAAACGTTACTTTAGATAGACGACGGGGGAATCCGTTTAATTTAACATGACAGATCACTGGTGCTTTGTTACAGCTCCATTCTAGGGACAAGACTTATGTTATAAACGCCAAGTATGAAACCAACTACTCTCAGATACTCCAGTAGTTTTAAAACAAGGTGTTTCAGATGGGCCTCGAGGGTCTGAAATACTGACTCGGCGTCTTACTTAAATTCAGTTTCCGTTTGTTAGTTGATTTTAAAATTACTTTTGTTGCATTACCACTTCCATATTTTGTCACTTGTCATTGCTTTTAGAAGCTATGTACATTGAGACCTATAAAGATTAATGAACGTCCAGCGTGTAAAACGTAGGTGAATGTATTTTTATTTGGCTGAAATTGAATTGTTCATTTTTAATTACCTCAGAACGAGCCTATTATATTTCTAACAGGATCTTGTTCAGGTCCACCAGTATTGAACACCATGTTTCTACATAAGAGAACTAAGCATTGAGAGTTTTGCTTATTGAAAGCCACATTTTCCAATACACTTTGAAGGCTGAGGTGAGGGAAAGCCATTGGCACTTATTTACTCTGGAGTGAAAGAAAAAAAAATGTAATGCTGCCAATAAGCAACCCAGGTTCTCAGAAAAGGGTGGGGGTTAGAGACAACACAGATTCAACAAATGACAAATCAAGACATTTTTTCCATCTTTTTATTGTACAAGTTGACTCCATTGAAACCTATCAGAAAAAAACAACACACCATTAGATAAATTAAAAATGACTGCCCCATTGCTTAAATCAATTAAACTAGATTTTATCATGGATGACATGGACAAACAGTAGGTGATTTGATGCTTTTTGACATGAGATGTGGTTTCAGACATTTTTTGGCTTATTTTCAACAGGTTTTCACCATAGTCGATAAGACGGGGAAAAAAGATTATGCATCACTAACCACATCTAATTCAAATTTGAGAGCTGCAAATGTTCCTTTAACTCACCATTAACTTTAGTTCATCCTCCTAATCATTCTGTTGATCTGATCCTCCCTGTTTCCAGCATCTCCTCCCTCCACAAAGTGTGTGGTCTTCTTGTTCATGCCACCACGGGGTGATGACAGCTTGAAGGGCCACAGGAAGTTGTTGGCAGGCTTGAAGTTCTTTCCAACTGTATAAATCTCATGGATGAGATCCTCCATACAGATGATGCCATATTTGCCTGCAAAATAAAATCTTTTTTGTAGTAACTATACTTGGTTTTAAAATGGAAAGTTGATGAAACTAAACCAAGATATGAAATGTGCACATTTTGGGCAATTTAAGCTCCCAGGTAAGACGAAAGGTATTGCATCCCAACATTCTAATTTAAATTGACAGTTCTAAAAACAATTCTGTGGTTTCAGACACAACTGGCTTAGTTTTCAGTTTTCACCATAGTCGATAAGACGGGGAAAAAAGTGTGCATCATTAACCACATGCAGGTGTGTTTTTAACACACCTGAAATAGCAAAGACACTATACTAAATACACATGGGTTAATTGTGATTTTAATATTAAGTCACATTCCACCAATAACAAACTAAAATTATCTTGGTGGACATCTTAAATTAGTTCAGTAATTACTCCACTTTTTTTCTTTGGAAAAGCTTCATCTTAATATTGCCCAAAACATTTGTTCTTTATTCAAGTAAAGGGTCATACCAAGAGACTTCTGCACTAGAGCGTTGTCTGTGAGTCCAATGCGCTGTTTCCTCACCCTGCCATAACCACGTTTGTAGATGAGCTCACGCACAGACTTCAGGTTGGGGTATCTAGAACAATGGTCGACAAACAATTAGCTTGAACCGAGTTTGACCAGCGTGGATTCCATCAAGACTGGTATATAATATACATCCTTCATACAATGAGTGAACACACTTATAAAAGTTACCCCAACTACATTATAACAGGCTTCCAAATATATATAAAAATATTTTTCTTAATTAACCATGGGCAGATATTATGCATCTGTATAATGTGTAAAGTAAATAATCCCTTTTGGGAAACAACCTATCCTTTGTAAGAGTAAACTCAAAACAGCATCAATCAGAATGGTTCCGTAATATCTATAATCAACAAGACCAGAACCAAACCATATTCCTGAATTTTTAATGTTAAAGACCAACCACAACCAAGTATAGCCAGACATTTATCTTCTGGTCATTGTGAGCAAATAAACTATATTTTGATTTTGCTTTCACCTGTTCAAATTTGGTATAACGTCTACTTTGTCCAATCAAACCCTTGTATTTGTTCTCATATTTACACTTAAGACAACACTAGTGCATTATATGCTCTGCTAAATATTTCTGTGATCTTTTAGGAGAGAAATCAAGCAGCAACACAACATACTCCATAAGAAATGTCTTTGCAATGCTTGTCTACTAGAAAAACTGATGCTAAGGTCCTAAATAAAGCCCTTCAACCACAATTAAATCCACATAGCTGTTTCTATAATTACTATTGTATAGATTCAAATGTATATAAATACTTTTATAAATACTAAATTGTCATAGAATGTGGTTTCAGACTAAACTGGCTTAGTTTCAGTCAGTAATCACCATGGTCGATATGATGGGGAAAAAAGTTCAGCATCATTAACCACATTCCAGACAGGTATATATCCTCAATGTCAATATTAGTCAAATCATTAAACAACTGAATATATTCAGAATGTGTCTCATGAGACTGAGTCTACTAGTTACGGCATTATTAAAAAAGTCTTACCCCCAAGCAATGTAAGGCTCAGCAATCCTCAGCATGTTGATTGAAGCCTTGTTCAGCTTAACGAACACACCATTGAAGATCTGACGCAGACGAAGCAGCTGCAGAACTTTGCGGACCTTGGGGCTGACACCATTGATACTGGAATATAAATAAGGACATAGAATTAGCTCAGTTTTAACAGCAGGGTTAAAGTTTGCAAATATCAGCATCATTTGTGGTTTCAGACTATAAATGGCTTATTTTACACATTGTTTCACCATTGTCGATAAGTCGGGGAAAGAGAGTACATCATTAACCACAAATTTTACACATATTACACAATGCTGACAACATTAGAGTAAATAATGCTTCTTCTGTAAACGGTGCAGTACAAATTAGTACACAAAGTATGAGACATACCAATAAGGAGTTTAAAAGAGGATTCACATTTTGGATAGTGGGCACAAAGGTTACAGAAGTTCAAACATAACTCTTGAATTAGTCTCAAGAATTTAGACTTTAGGATCAAACGGTCTAGGCAAATAAGGTGTATATCAGGACCCAATCCACCTCAGTCCAAATACTTTTGACTGCTATGGTAACTGCACAATACACTGTATCTAAACTGCAATCAATAGACAAAGGTACTGTGCCAATTAAAACAAGTCAAGTCACATTAAAGACCACCGTTATTGTTAGCAAGATATAGCCAGAGTAGTTTCAGATGACCGTAAAACTAAAGGAAACGTGATTTGTTAAGGACAGGTGTTTTAAATCAGTGAACCACCATGAACTTGGATCATGAAATTTAAGTTGTTATAATAACCTCCATCTGTTACATCTGTCTCAGTCACAATACAATGACACTGTCAATGCTGTGTGTAACCAAAGGAACAAACTGTGCACTCACCCTCTGATCCTGATGACAAAAGCCAGTTTGGGCTCAGCTGGCACATAGAAGTTTCCCACTTTGCGAGCAGTGCGGGCCAGGCGGATTTCACGCCTGTACATCTGTCTGTACTCCTTGTGATATTTCTCAGCCCTCTTGAAGATCAGTTTCCTGGTGGCTTTTCTGGCCTATGAACACATCCTTTGTAAATTAGAAGATAACCCAACTACAAAACAAACGAGTTCTTTAACCTGGACATTTCACCAGCCTGTCTGTTACCTTTTTCTCGGCCAGCATCTTCTTGATGCGAGCGGCCTTCATGGAGGCGAAGGCCTTTCGCCTTTTCAGAAGGCTCTCAGGGACCGCCGGAACCTTTTTTCTGTTAAAGATACGCAACACGTCATCACTCATTTAGAGAAACTACTTAAACCCACAGAGCTCAATAAAAAGGCAGAAACGTCACGCCATCGCCGCTCATTGCTGCTAGCTTGATAGCCCTATCCCCCTCAGTGTTATACTCATATGTATTAACCTGTGCGCACAGGATGCATCAAACTATGTATGAATTAAAATTTAACAGTTGGCTCATGACGTGTTCACGTCACTAACTTCAAACCAAGTTACTTTTGTAAAACCAAAGAGACAGCCATGTTGTTCTCCGCTAAGAAGCTACACGTAGCCGGCATGAAACAGTCACTTAAAAAGAATAACCTTTAACAATCACAATCTTTAACAATACTGCTTAGAGTACAGTGTTCACAAACTAAACAATCTATATAGCACGCAATATCGACAGAGAGAGGTATTTTTGCAGCAGATGTGCTTAGATTTTAATACAGCGGTGAACACTCACTCTGCGTCCGCCATTGCGTCCACCGAGAAAGAGAACTTTTCCTTTGCGCATGTGCGCGTTAAAGGACTTAGGACCCTCGCGGTCTGTCCTTCCAGCTGCCTGATTGTCAGCATGTTTTTTAAAGCGAACCAAACACCAAGTCCTATAATCAACACCGAAGTAAAGGCCATGACAGTTTTAAAAAATTGTGTTGTTGAGTCGGTGTAATGCCATACTGGTTAAATTGTCTTTTAATCAACACTGTCATATCTCGGTAAGTTTAAAATTTGTTCTATTTTTTTGAATGAGCGTTTCTTGTTCAACATCGCTGTTCAGTTAACATGAAGATAACGTCCTGTCACTTTCGCGTATACTTTTGTCGCTAATCTGTTATTGATATGGGAAATAAATACAGGGATTGAACAGAAGTTCGGAACGCGCACAGTTAACGTTTTCACATCACAGGTGATGGTAATGCGCGCGTTCACTCGGTAGAGGGAGCAATCGCTTCATCTTACGGGAAAACAGCAAAGAGCTCGTGAGGGGAAGTTGTCGTTTGCTGCACCTCAGTGAAAAAACGGCACCCTTTCTCCTTCATGATGTAATAATATATAATATAACAATGATGCACAGCGAGGTTATAAAATCAGAAAACAATCTGACGTTGCACCTCCTCCAGAGGCCGATTTTAAATGAAAGTCTCAAATACATGTGGTGCACAGTTTTGACTATATTATTTCGCATTTTTTTAAAGAGTTGAAAATATTCTCTCATATCTGCACCCCCAGTATTCAGCTTTATGGAGCTGTTAATAATGATATAATTACGCTGAATGCAACGTTCACGCGCAACTCTGTGGCTGCGAGTAACAACCATTTTCACAGATCTGACTGATAGTCGTTGGGTCCATAAAATGCAGAAAACGGAGGAAAATGTCAGTCCTGTTTCCAAAATCTCAAATGTTTTATTTGCCTCACAGACGCAAGATATTGGGTTTACTGTCATGGAGAAGGAAAATAATATTTTCCTAATGTATTTCTTCACTGACTAATCGATTAATTGTGGTCATTTATTCCCATTTAAATATATCAATTTGAAGACAAACTCTGATTTAGATGTTATAAAAAAAGGACTTACTGATATACTAAGTAACAATATATCAATTTTGTCTAAAGTGTATCAGTATAGTCAGGAAATTATTTGTAATGCTGTTAAATTACTTATCTCAAATCCCGCCTATTACAAACATAAGTATTAAGACTCCTTAAATAGATGGGATTGTCAGCTTAATATGACATTCTATAACTGTAAGCCACATTTCTTCTTATTATTTATTTAATTGCTTTATTTGAATGAACAAAAGCCAAAGCAGACAGAAGCTGCGGCTTGTGTAAGTCTAAAAAAACACAGGCTCTGAAGGGGAAAGTGACTTTGAAAGGGAGGGAAAACCGAGTTGTTAGGTAAAACCATCCAGGTTACATCACCTCTGAATGAAGCGACTGCACCAGGCGCTCAAGTCTCAGCCCTATTGGGTCCAGCGGTGATGGGTGGACTGAATAAATAACGAGTGAGATGCGGCTGAGAGGATGAGATGAGTGAAGGAGCAGCAGAGGAAGTAGGAGGCACACACTTGATGGTAGCTGCTCATAAACTCTGCTGCTGCAGCTGTGTGTTGTAGAAGCCACCGGACTCTGAATCCCGAGCAGCATCTCAACTCTCTCTCTCTCTCTCTCTCCTCACTCTTCAGTTTGCGCGTAAGCGTTGTGGTCCGCGTGTCCCTCCCGGTCCCGCACCGTGGTCCAACTCCGTCGCCTTAACCGCACTTCTCTGCTGCAAACAGGTTGCAAGAGGTTGACCGTCATCCCGCGCGTCTCCTGCCGCCTCCTCCTCCTCCTCCTCCTCCGCTCAGCCTGATCGATCGAGATGATGATCATCATCGCCGAGTTCTTCGTGGTCATTTTGAAAGTGCTCTGGGCTTTTGTAACCGCCGGGGCTAAATGGGTAGTGCGGCCCAAGGAGAAGAGCGTGGCGGGACAGGTGTGCTTGATCACCGGCGCCGGCAGCGGCCTCGGGCGGCTCTTCGCGAAGGAGTTCGCCCGGAGACGCGCGATACTTGTGTTGTGGGACATAAATAGCCAAAGTAACGAGGAAACGGCGGAGATGGTGCGGCAGATTTACCACCATGAACTGGATGCTCCCATCACGAAAGACGGTCAGTCAGATTTTTTTCACAAGCGCGCTGTATTTAATATATATATATATATATATATATATATATATATATATATATATATATATATATATTTTACCAACATTCAGCCCGTAACTGTTAAGTTATTTAACCTTTTTATTGTGTTGACCTATACTTTTTCCAATTCCCATTAATTGTGCACTGCTTGCATGCCACTACAATATGTGCTTGTATTGATCACTTGCCTATTTTCCTCCCTGCAGGACCTATTGGAGGTGTGGAGGAGGTGCCTCCCTTTCAGCCGCAGGTCTACACCTACGAGTGTGATGTGGGGAAGCGGGAGAGTGTGTATTCCACAGCCGAGAAGGTGCGTCGAGAGGTGGGAGAGGTGGACATACTGATCAACAACGCCGGTGTGGTGTCTGGCCATCACCTCCTGGAGTGCCCCGATGAGCTGATCGAGCGCACCATGGTGGTCAACTGCCACGCACACTTCTGGGTGAGTCGAGGGTGTAAAGCCATTCTCAACTCATGTGAGCGCTGCACAGTGTTGTCACGTGTGTGTGATGATGTCAGCTTGACAGGAGCGTTTCCAGTTTGACTTGCCTGATGATAATCTCATGCCAAACAAACACAAGAATCAAACATGCCTTTCTTTAGCTCTCTCTCTCTCTGTGTATTTATATTTGTTAACTCTTTATGACCTTTTCTGGTATAACCAATGACCTTGTCAGGACCAGTAGTCCTCATGGAGATCAAAACCTGGTCCTAACCTGATTTCTAAGGCACCGGTTAAGTGTAGGGTTAAGATTTGAATGGTGGTTGCTGGGTGATTTTAATGCTTTGTTTAGGCTGTCAGTCCAGTGTCCTAAGAAGAATAGCTGTTCTTCGAGCCTTAGCAGACATGACCATAAATAGTTTCCTTGCGTGCTGTGCTTATTTCAGCTGTGTTAAGTTTTGATTCTGCCAGAGGAAAGTCACGGGTTTGGCCCTTGATAGTCTTGTCTTTGCTGCTCTCTGGCAGCTCATCAGTGCTGATCCTCACGGTATGTCAGCTCGTCGTCCTCCTCCTCTCTTTCACCACACCAATCTGACTTCCATGAATGAAATGGGTGGTTCTGTGTGTGTGTATGTGGGTTGGATGCATCTCAGATCTCCTTGCCACACTTTTTTTGGCAGGGAGTGATTTGTTGTGTATCAGATTTTTCTCTGGCTCCGTTCCTTGGACCTTTTCAGCGTGAGTACTTATCTAGAGGGCTATGTGAACTTGATGGAGTTAGTATGTTGCACTTTAGATAAGCATATGCTGCAGTGTTAAAACAGGCCAGGCGCTCTCAAAGCCTTTAAGGCCGTGTGTGTTTTTGGGGTGTAGAAAGACGGTGGTTTCCGCCTGCCCTAAGATTTATAAATCCATAGAGAGGAACAACATCACTGCAGGAGAGTTAATTATCAAGCACTGAAGCCTTTTCCTCTTATTACTAACAAACCAGTGATGAGAATTAACAAATATAATGGTGGTGTTTGTACACAGATTGGATTAGAGATCTGTTGTGACTGTGATGTAAATTCTAAACATTTGGACTGTGTCCATTCCCCAGCTGCACATTTAGAAATGTATAAAGTAAAGCAAAATTGGAATCATTGGCCACAGGCTTTTCTTTTCTTGTCAGTTCCCTTCTCTGTGATACCATGGAGATTGTGAAGCTCCGTAATTGAGCGTGAAAATGTCTTGTGTTGTCAGTGAGACAGGCTGCGTATTTCCTCCTTAACGATGCTCCATTCAACACGGACCAGGATGTGGAGTCAGAACCCAGCGATAAGGTGGCAGATTTTGGTTTGTCTAACTGAGCTCTGTGATCTCTCATATTCTGTAGCGATTGTGATGGGTTTTTTTTTTGTGGGGGGTGGGGGTGAAATAAGTACTTAATGAATGGTGACAGCCTATATGGAGGATGTGGTTCATTAAAGACAAAAGCTAACGGAGACCTGTCCACTTTCCTGTCTTACACAAACACAATCCAGTTGCTCACTACATAACAGGTGCTGTTACACAAACCTCTTTTCTATTGTAGAGTCATAAACCACAATTAAACAAGTACCTAAGGTTAAGCTACTTTGAAGTGGAATTTTGAACCCTGTTTATTGTGTTTGATGCTTTCAAGACAAAGCAAAGACACTAAAGGGCTATTGCAAAATAAAGGATGTTTTTGAAGTGACTGGACAGAGTCAGAGATTAAATTTGTAGACTAGACTCTTAGAACTTGTGATTTCAATTTATAGAAGGCTGTCTGAGAGTTTGCTTGCTCCACCATTTTAATTTCATACCTTTTTATGGGGCAGTAGTAGTTATAAATAGATTAGGTCACTTTCTTTTTGGCGTGTTTGTCTCATTCGGACGACATTTTCCCAAACATGTAGTTTCTCAAAAGGAACAAAACAGAGACTGTAAAGCTCTGTGTGTTTTGAATGCACCACTGAGACTAAAATAAGCAAAGGACGGTTCATGTTGAGATGAGGGAGAAAATATAATTTCATTGTTTTGGTATACATTTAAATTCTTAGTGGGGCAGGGATGGAGACAGGAGCAGAAAACAAATAGTGAGTGTGTTTGCCAGACCAGCTCAGACCCCACATTTCTTCTGTCCTCCTTCCATAGGCCCCTCTGACTCCTCCCAACCTGATTTGGAGGCAGTGGGTGCAGCTGCATTGGAGTCACACAGGCCAGCTCTGCTCATCTGCCCCCCCCCCCCCCCCCCCCCCCCCCCCCCCCCCCCCCCCCCCCCCCCCCCCCCCCCACAAGGATGAACAGCTATGATTCAGTCCCTTGTTCTCTCTAAGGTTTTTTATGAGGCAGGGGGTCATCACATTAAATTTCCCTGATGCTTTGATAGCCCAGCTGGTAATTTTTTGATGTTGGATTCTCAGTCTTGAGTCATACTTTAGTCATTTACACTTAAGTGTCACCAGTATTTTAGTTTTGGGTGGATGATTGTGCATCAGTGGTGCAATAGCATGACAGGAAATCATGCTCAGCATCTTGAGCTGGTTATCCTACAGGTGGTTTATGAACAATGAGAAGTAGATCCTCCTCTGTTGGAAACCCTACCTCTCTCTGCTGTGACGACATGAAAGCACAGAGCGCCTGGCAGGGACATGGCGGGAAAAGAGCAAAGGAAATGAAGAGAAAGGAAGGCAGTGCTGTCTCATCCACAGGCAAGGCGAGAGGGTAATGGTAAGCTGCTGCTGACCCACTTTATCTGACAATTGGTTTCTTGTCTGTGGATCAACTTGACAAGATGCCAGGCGACAGGAGCCAAGTTCCGCAGGCCACATTCCTGCTGTAGCCAAAGAAAGGAGGCAGCCAGGCAGAAGGGTCCTACTTGACTGGTTTTATATGGGTCCCTCCTCAGGGCCTGGTGCACCTGTACCCCTGAGTGGAGCTAACCTTGCCCATTCCAATGTTGGGTTTTTCACCCGACACTCACCTGTTACATTTCAAGGGATGGGATGAGGCCTTGTTCTTATATACAGTATCTCCTTTATTTAACCAGGTAAAAAGCCTCATTGAGATTAAATGAGTGACTTTTCCAAGAGTGACCTGGCCAAGTGAATTAAATACAGCATCCAGCCCATATAATACAGGATCAAGGACAAAACCACTTATGATGCAGGTGGAGCTTCTAAAATGGTCTTGCAAAGAATTTAGTCCATTTGGGAGTTTCCTTCTCAAACCATCAAAATCTACTTAAACTCCCTCACAGAGCTCAGATCTGACAATTTCAGATCAGTTGTTTCATGGAGCAGCATATTTAAAAGCCTTGTTCTCAATTATTTCCCAGAACCCATGATGATTTCTAGATATTTATTTCCCAACTATCTGTTCACAACCTGATGATATTTAGTTTCCTATCATGTGGTAAAGAATAACATCAAGGAAGAGAAAAGTCAAATTTAATATTTAGTTTAGTTAAAAAAAAAAAATGGGATCAAATTCTGAAAATGACGACATAAAATGAAATTAATTCGAAAATGTTGTGTGATACCAGAACAATTTTCAAAATTGGTATTTAAGTCCTAGATTTAGCTTCTCAAAAATGATTATAGCCACACAGCTATTTAAAGTATGCAATGTAACATTCACAGGCCTGGGTTTCGAGTGTCAGAGGTTGTATTGCTTTACAACTTAAATCTGTTTAAAAAAAAAAAAATAAATGAATAAATAATGGTTGAGAGTTCCTGTTTCGTTTCCTGTTAAGCTTTTCCGAGTCATTATATTGATCCTGGGACCTGAGGTGTTTATACCATATTGACTGTGCCTCGTCGCTTGGACGATCGATTATGTAGAAAAGGTAAATTCAATGCAAGTTGCTCAGTCAGGTGAAGGGAGGCTGTAGTCAAGTATAGCAGTGGCTCACTGATAACAGCATGGCATCCATTCTCTGTGGCTGGATCAGATGAGCTCTTGAGCTCAGGCATTTTCTCTCCCTTACTTTCTTGTTCAGGGAGTCAGCCCAATTAAATGGCCATCTGGTCCAACGCAAAGGCCAATATTTTGTTCCTATTCCTGTTGGTCAAACACTTGCACTAATACAGCCTGACACCCCAGCTGTAAGCAGCTTTGTGTGGCTCAAATGCTCCTGAGGGCACACACCAATTAGGGGGTGCAGCAGGCAGGGCAGCCCCACGTAGGCCAAGGAGGCCCGGCTGTGTCAGCGGGTAATTTAGCGGAACATGGGACCGTTGAATCCCAATTACTGCAGCTCTTGATGTAAGACACGAGCCCCTGGTTGCCTTCACACATTTGGTGTCTGTGAGGTCACAGGAGGTTATACCCACATGCCACAGTTGCCATGAGAAGCAGTGGAGATTGGTCATGTTTAGCCACATCCTCCCGTTGTGGGGAATCAGCCTCTCCTTCTTCTGTTCCAGTTATATGTTTTTTTAGGACCACTCAGCAGAATTGTCCATTTGTGTCTGAATGTTGGCTTTAGGTGTAGAGTATTGTGCCAGATCAAGTAATTCCCCACTCTCTGAAGGTTGTTGTGGGAGTGGGAGACTTTGGCTCAATTCAGGTATGGGCATATCTTAAGTTAATGCTTCATTTGCACGCAACTCCTTTCCTCATCCCACCGCTGCCATCCTGGCTTGCAGAGGCCTTGAGTTCTTTTGTTCCCTCTCCTCGGGCCCCATTATTTGATGAGCTGAATATTGCAGTAACTTGAAAATTTATGTCCTGGAAAAGAGCAGATGTTTGGAGCTAAGTCAGATCAGTTTATACCTGGCAATTAAACAAACTCCAAAATGATGACGTCATCTTCCTTAAACCAGGCTTCCTCTGCGTAGATTTGACTTACTGATTTCACTTTTACTAATCTCCCAAAACAAGGGGAAAACTGTAGAGTCCACCAGAGGTTACACTAGGAGTCAGAAGGTCTGATGTAGTTAATCTGAGGGCAGTTTTAATGAGTCATCTCCTCCCCTGCCAGTGGTTTCATGGCTGTACTACCTGGTACCGTGCTCTCTCTGGCTCTGTGCTCCACTCCAGCAAGTTTTTACAAAAGAGGCTGAATCATTGCACACTGTACCAACCAATGAAACTGTTACCTTTCATTTATATAACCATAAAGTTATTGGAAAACTACAAATAAAACTGTCAGAAGTAATAGAAAAACCCCACTTTCTCAAAGCACCAAATGATATCTTAAAATTGCCAGGTACCACATTTTACATAAACACCGTAGTCAGCAAAAGATTATTGTTTTTCATTTTATTTGCTTAATCAATTTACGAACCAGTTCTAACAGCATTATTGGGAAACTGATGTAATAAAATGGAGCCCCGAGTGTTTTGTAACCTCTGACCTTAAGAGGAGGTAGTGCAGGCTGTATGTATTGTTCTTCACCATGGTAGCGCACATTTGACTTGAATAGATCGTCTCAGCTACCAACAAAAGGCCCGCGACTTGTTTGTAGACCTCCTAGTGGGAGAGTGATTGGTCAGTTCCTATCATTGCTGTCACATGTCACACCTGCTGATTGGCTCATGCTGTGTCCAGGTCAGCTCCAAAGTTGGCAGACTTGAGGAATGGCTCTATATGTCAATCAGCTGAAACCAGACTCTCTCTCTCTGCATGTCGTCCTCCGGTGTTGCTCTTCTCACCACCTCACTGGTTCTCACTGGACGCTCTCTCTCTCTCTCTCACGTGGCACTCCGGTGAAACTCTTTCATCTCGGACCTCGCCTCGCTGCAGATTGTTCCGCTGACTGCTGCTCGGGCAGAGCGCGAGGCTTAGCAGGTTAGACGATAGGCTGAATTGTATTGTTTGAAGTGCTGAGTGAACGGAGGCCTGTGATTGGTGTTGTCACCAACTCTTTAGAGCCAGGCTCGACGATGGGCACCAGATCTGTGTGGGAAAAGAACAGAGCGTACTGCACTGCACACACATGTGTACACACACACACACACACCTGCTCAGTCGGTGAAAACCCCACATCTTTCTCTTCCCTCTATCTTTTTTTTCTCCACTCATATACATTTAAAGGCATCACTTCTGGCTCATTTTTGTGTGTGTCTGTTATGAATTCTCATTCAAACCCCTCTCTTTGCATCACCATGGAGAAGAGGGAGAAACAGAGGAGGAGAGGATCAAAGGGCTCTGGCACAGACAAACTGCACAAGTGAACTAACCTTCCCTTTTTTTTCCCTTTGCCCTTCTGTCTCTTCTGTCTTTCCCCGCAGACCACCAAGGCATTTCTCCCCAAGATGCTGGAGCTGAATCACGGCCACATTGTGACTGTTGCCAGCTCTCTGGGTTTATTCAGCACAGCTGGAGTGGAGGTTAGTATCATACACAACAACACAGACACAAACCATCGTTCCCACCATCCAAAACCAGCACTTTTCTCCAAAACTGTCAGCATGCCAGCTAGCACACTGAGCTGGGGGAGGTTTGGCCCCCTTTCTCTAGTTTTCCCTCCACCCGTTAAATTAAGGGACACACATGAGCATTGGGGAGCCTCTCATAGATCCCTCTATCTGCAGCTGTGGGGGGTGTGAGGCCCCTAATGGGCTCTGGCCCGAGGGCCAGAATGAGCTGACAGCTCCCCGAGGGACAGAGACATCTTCATCACAGCATTGAGAATAACTTGATGCTCACTCGGTATTCAGCTCACAGCAGCTTTGCTTTTCCTTCCTATAGGTTTTTTTTTTCTGCCCTACAATAGATTCTCTGTATTATTTTAAAATATATTAAAACAGCAGTTGGATAATTTTATCTCTGTGTTAGCCCAGACAAAGTAAACAGACATTTCTCCTAGAAGGGTTTACTTTGACATTTTAAAGACCATGTTATCTACTTGGCTCATTTTCAGACTGTGAAGATGATTCCTCCATTCACCCCTTGTTTTTCCACAGTCCTACATTCTGTATACTTACCGTATCCTTTTGTTGCACAAGCATTCATACATGATCAAAAATACAAAATTTCATACTGTGCTTCCCGGAAACGCCTTGAATGGGATTTCAGACATGCGCATTCATTTCAGAGAATCAAAGCCCATCCTTGTCATGTGGGCACAGTCCCATCTCTTTATCCTCTTGCGTTTATTGACATCCATCTGTGTTTGCTCAAGCCTTAAGATTATTTCCATGGCAAACCACATCAAAACCTTCTTCACCAAGCTGGAGCAGTCTCCTGATACACGGGAGAAGAATGCTAATGAAACAGTAGAACGGACTCGCTTGGGGTTTTGTGGCCGTCATTAACGGCAAGGAGAGACTTCTGTGCCCGCAGGGTGTGTGATAATGTTCTCTGTGGTTCGTAGGTGCAGGCCGAACAGAGCTTTACTGGACTAACCTGTTCTTTCTCTTGCTTTCTCTTTCTCTAATCCCACAGGATTACTGTGCAAGTAAGTTTGGTGCCATTGGGTTCCACGAGTCACTGAGCCATGAGCTGAAGGCTTCGGAGAAGGATGGCATCAACATGACTCTGGTGTGCCCTTACCTGGTCGACACTGGAATGTTCAAAGGCTGCAGGATAAGGTTGGTGTTGATACTCATTTCTTAAAAACGCTTTAGTCTTCCACCTGGTTTGAGTTTGTCATCTATACTTTTCACTATATAAAACTGCCTCACTCACAACTTTTGAACTTCAAAGCCGCAGCCGATGGTTTGTGTTGTTGCCGCACTTGGATAATAAAGTCGCTTGTGCTCCACTCACTGGTCAGTGATCTGTTTAAACAAAGGGGGGTTGACTTTCCCAGGGGAAAACTACCCCAACAGGTGCACCTGGGCACCAGACACCCACAGTCCCCACCACCCCCACCCCCTCGCTCCCCGGCTCCTCTAATAATCTGCACTTTGTTTGATGGGAACAGTCAGCAGGTGGCATGTACTTTGGCTTTACTGTCCCAGCAACTGGTGCAATGACCAAAGCCTCTGTCACTTTAAACTGAGCAGGTTTACCTGGGATTTTTGTAGGGCTGCAGCTATCGGATATTTTAGTAACCACTTTACTTTGGAGTCAGCCAGTCGTCCCTATCACGTCTTCAGCTCGTTCAAAATGCACATAACTCCCATTTTAGCCTCACTTCACTGGCTGCCTGTGCACTTTAGAGTTCATTTTAAAATCCTTCTATTTGCTTTTAAATCCTTAAATGGTCTTGCCCCGCCATACCTCGCAGAGCTGCTTCATCCTTATACTCCTGTCCGGTCTTTGAGGTCAGCTGATCAGCTGCTCCTACAGATTCCTAAATCTATACGGAAGCTCAGAGGGGACAGAGCTTTTTCTGTTGCTGCGCCTAGATTGTGGAATGATTTTCCTTTACATATTAGACAGGCCCCTTCTCTGTCTG